>CM076578.1:898730767-898992204 GCA_034641835.2 Pinus albicaulis | reverse complement strand
GGTGCCCATGTGCATTATTATTATGTGTTGATGTGATGAGTTAGGTTGTTTATTACTGTTGTTCACATATTCAGTTTGTTGATTATTATTTATTAATCCACCCATGTAATGGTTCTGATAATGAGTTTAATGAAAAGAATATTAATGTCCATGAATGGACTAAATTGATTCAACCCCCCCCCCCACCCCCTCCTCTCAATTTAGTAAAGGTTTCATCAATTAGTATCAGAGTAGGTTCCTTTGGTGTAAGCCTAATATCGTGAAGGAAATCTGGTTGAGTCATGGACTATCAAAATGTACCCTTGTTGAGTAAAAAAGGCTTTCCTAAATGGAGAGAATGGAGAGATGAGATTAAAACATATTTAATGTCTTATGGACCTGAGGTATGGAAACTTGTATGTGATGGTTACTGCAAAGACTCTCCTTGATTCTATTGTTTCCTAGCTAACCTACCTTCCATAACATACAAGACTAACATCCAAGGATAATGCACACTAGCCAATGCTAGTGATTAACAACTGGAACTTATTAATTGTTTGTGGAAGTGATATTATTATGCATTGGACAGTATATTGGTTATGGAGGAATACATGGATATAATTATCGAAACAATTATTATGGACCATTATCTTATATTTGTTGATGTATTATATTGAAAGTTGAAGCATCAGTGGTGTTTTGTGAACACGCCTATTTTTCTTATACATGATGGGCATTCTCACTCCTACTCTTTTAAGTATGAATAGCCTTCGAGCTTATTGTGATGATGCCTCTTTTCGCTTCTACCTAGAAGAAGAATCGGGAGGAATTATGACAGATATTTATATGGATTCTTATATCACAGAGATAAACGGTTTCACATACCAGGATTTCAATTATTCTATCATACCATTAACTGATTGATTTGTCATATAATTCCACATTATCTATATCCTTTTGTAACCTCCAGGGTGCATATGTCGCAGAAACAACGTCACCTCGTTTTAGGGAAAGTGGCTCTTGGTCTAATGGTGGTTCCTAGCTAAACATGGTGAACGCTATAAGTCAAGATGGATGCTTGATTGGATATGTGCATAGGATGATGAGCGCAAAGAGCACACAAGAATAATTGTAAAAGTGGGATCGCAAAAAAATGGACAACGTATTTTTGCAAATAAATGGTTGGCTTAGAGAATCATACACATAGGAAGATAGAGTGTGATATATGTGGAACAATTCGAAAGGTCACCCATTTGCAAGCATTGGAAATTGAATAAACATGCATGTGGCAAGGAAGTCGAACCAAGAAATAATGGATATGGATTGTTCTAGAAGGATGGTGGGGTTTGCTAGAATCCCAAGAGATGAATGTGAGTAATAAATATATTGATGGAGGAATATAGAGATTGGGTTGGCCCCGAAGACAAGATACATTATGCAACACCGAAGACGAGATACATTGCACAACACTGAAGAAGTATATTTCTTGTTGAAGCAACATTTATTCTTGGATATAATTGCACTCCTCTTCAAGTCAATGTTGATATATCTTCAAGGCCTATTTCTAAAATTCATCCATAAAGTTTTTTTATGGGCTGTCTTTTTGATATTTCAATTAAATAAATTGAATATGTCTTCCTGAATCTCATTTTGATAGAACAGTTGAAGTGTTTGAGGTATGTTTGAACAACTAGAGAAAATACTGGACTAAGAGCCAATGTCTAGATCTCACCCTAAGTGCCACACTCTGAATGTCAAAGCTGACCTTCATAGAGCAGATAAAAGTTGAGCAGTGAAAAGTATGTGTGTTAAAGTCTAAGGTACATTATTAACGAAATAAAAGGGCAGAGTATTTTAGTGAAAACCATTCTGAAGTATTATATGTACACTTCACATTAGAAAACTAGAGAGAGTTTGATAATTGACTTTCATACCTCCTATTGTCATAAGTGAAGTTGTATAGTTGGCTGAGTTTACATGATGAAATTTGATTGAGCAAGAATTCATTCATCTTATTTGCAGTATAAGCAATTGACATAATATAACACATTGGCTTCTGAGAATTAAAAAAACAGAAATTTCTCATTGGAAGTAGTGCTGGAATTTTCATGAGATTTCCATGAAGAAATAACTATATCAAATGCTAGGAAAATGAAATAATTTTCTAAGCAAGTATGATATTTGGATCCTTGAATTTAATTCTTGAAGAACTTATACATATTTTAGTCAAAGCTTTCATATTGTAGGTTAATGATGCTAGAGTCAGAGTTTTTATGTTGTTGGTTATCGTTGAGAACAATGGAGAGAAAAATGCGAATAGTAGAGATTACAAAGGTTGTCTTAACTATGTCAGTATGTGCGAGCTGGAGTGAAATACTACATGGTTAATATTATCTCGTGGTCTACAGCCTGTGTTTCTCCAACCAATCATAGTGAAAACTTGCTTATAATTACATGCAGTAGTTGGTTTTAATGGTTTTTTTGTGGCAGTTGTTGACCTCATATGCATCCAAGGCCATATTTTCATACCTCAGATATAGGATATTTCAATCCCTAACCATTATTCTTCCTTAAGCATGTGTTACGCCTAAAGGTTATGCAACAGAGGTATGTGTTTGAATTTGAGAAGTTTTTGTAATGAAATTATGAGTAGCTAGCCTATGAACCAAGTTATGTGCAAAGATCTCCTTGAATATGTAATGGAATCACAATATAATCTACATTGACACACGTAATCTTCAGCATAGTTACCAACTTTGGATTTTCTTAGTTGTAATTAGAGCTTCGACTCTCTCTCTTAGCTTGGAAATTACACCATTATCACTTACAATAGTAAGCATAAGGAGTGAATTTTTCATCACTTGATCTTCTTGTAGTAGTGATATTGTATAGTAAAATGCATTGAATGTATCTAGCATTAAGGGTTTTTCATAAATAAGTCACTGCTCAGTATTAAGGTCATTGGGCCTCATAGATTGAAAGATTGTTTAATCTGCAATAAGTTGTAAGGATTTTCGAGACTTATTGTTCACATCAGCATTAAGGGCAGCAAAGGTGAACTGTTGTTGCAAAAGACATGTTGGCATCATCATATCAAAGACCATAATCATGGATATTCTTGCTGGTATCTATAAGCTTGCACATGATATTTTCCTTTCTTATGCACTCTTGCAATATTAACAGAGTCTGAAATATATTTGGAGAAGATTTTATATATCACATGGAGTATCTTCATTATTATTATATTATTTCGATGGTGCATGTTTTTTTATATATATTATTGTATAGTTTTGTATATGGAGTGCCTTTATTATCATCTTCAACATTATGAAAGTGCAAGTAATGTTTTTTGGAAGGTATCAGTTTGTTGTGTATATACATGCAATTTCAATGATTTCCAAAGTGTTCTCGCAACAATAATTATATACCATATGGAGCAACAATGATTTTGGAGTAGCCCTATCAAGGCATATGCAGTGGCATTCATTGAATAATAGAAGGATAGAATGAACAATGTTTATACAAAACTCAAAGAGTAGTAATGCAATGATGGAAAATACACTGAAAATTTTGTAACCCCTTGCCATTGATGTCAAAGGGGGAGGTAATGTAATTATAGGAAGGAAGACATTTCTCAGAATGAATGGGGGAGGATGTGTTGCCATCACTTCCAAAGGGGGAGACTATTGGAAATATTTTCATTGATGGCAAAGGATCATATTAGGATCAACAAAGAAGCAAAGGAGCAGCATCAACATATCATTTATGGAAAAGGAGCAGCATCAACATTATCATTGGATTTGGAGCAGCATTAGTGGTCACATGGGAGCAGTGGAAGATTTCCAGTGAATAGATGATTAATTCCCCTTCACTTTGTGCAGACATGTGAGAAAATCACAAATCACAAATCATTGCAGGAAAGAAAATCGGAAAATCGCAAAGTCAGAAATTGCAGAATTGCAAAATCGCAAATCACAAAATTGAAAAATCTCAGAATCACAAATCGCAAAATCCCAAATCGGTAACAAAGTTGCAATATGAGCATGTGCTATGGGAAAATTTGATAGCAAAATGTGGAAGATGACATGGTGCATATGCCATGGTGGTAGATGACGTGGCGATAGATGATGTGGCGATAGATGACATGGTGCATATGACATGGAAATAGATGATGTGGCGCAGATGATATGGTGATAGATGACATGGAGATAGATGACATGGCACAGATGACATGGCATGCCCTGTGGGACCCGAACCCACAAATCATAAAATTGCAAGTTGCAAGATCGCAAGCAGTGACAACGTTACAATATGAGCACGTGTGATGGGAAAATGTGATGGAGAAATTGTGATGGTGCAACGGAAGCTGGTGGGACTTGAACACACAATCACAAATCGTAAATTTCCTGATTAGAATTCATAAGCCTTGGGTCGATGTGCGATTCGTGAATAGACGCAGTATATTCCAGAACTAAATTCAAATTCCATAATGGGTCTAGGTTTATGTGAATATTCATGTTATCAGAGAATGGACAAGAAGGTACTCGGTGCCTGTGGTAAAGTTTTTTAAATTTACTGGCAGCATTCCTTTGGAGAATCTAACACTTGGTGTAGACTATGGTAACCATACATCTCTGTGGCATACTCAGCAAAACCAGGGACTAAAGTTGTTGTCTAAAGGCCTGATATTTTATTTCTGAAGCAACATTTATGCTGCATAGTTTTGAAATAGAACATTGGAAACACAGTGAGAAGAAGTGCTAACAAACACAGGGATCAACAAAGGTATAAACGTACATCAAGGAAAAGAAGAGAAAAGGGCTACATTGAAGAAATTGTAATCATGTGAAATTATTGATTGAGCTAAATTTTTGTGATGCAAAGGAAAGTCTCTAAGGCAAAGGCAAGACTCCAATGCAAAGACAAAGATGTATTAAGCTAAATTGTTATGATACATTACATATGGATGAAATTGATATTGGATAAATTATCTATTTCTTATTCTAATATTCATGATATGAATAGATCGGAAACGAATGCGTGGAAGGCAAAGAGTGAAGTCTGTTCACTTAATATTGCAATATAGAATACAAACAACCATCAAATTATCTCTAAAAAAGATGTCATTTTGGTGTGCATTCGAGAGGTTAGAGAGTTGGAGAATGGGAGAGAGATGATTGATATACTATGCACATATGGAGTTGATGAGAAGAATATTTGAAGGGAGAAGAGGCAAAAGTAAAGATGGAGGAATACAGAGTTGATAACCAAGAAAATCAACATATTTTTTTCATGTTGTGTGAGGGTATTGTGGTCTCCTTTCAAGTTGTAGCTTGATAAATGTTCATTTGGAACTGGTTGAGGTAGGAGCCTCATGTGGGTTGTATCCTGCAAAAAACATATGGGAGTTGGAGCTTCCTTGCAATGCATAAATTTGAGGTAGTAGCCTCCTGTAGGTTGGAGCCTATAGAAAATTAGATGTAATAGGGAGTAGGAGCTTGCCTTTGCATCACAACAATAATAATTGTGGTTTTCTCCCTTATTTTTCCACTTATATCAGGTGTCCATGTGCATTATTATTATGTGTTGATGTGATGAGTCAGCATGTTTATAACTTGTTGTTCACAAATTCAGTTTGTTGATTATTATTTATTAAGTTTCCCATGTAATGGTTTTGTTAATGAGTTTAATGAAAATAATATTAATTTCCATGAATGGACTAAACTGATTCACCCCCCCCCCCCCCCCACCCCGTCTCAGTTTAGTCAAGGGTTCATGAGCTAGGGCATGATTACAATTTTCTCATTGTGATTGATGCCATGGTCCATAATGGTTTAGCTATATGATGCATATAGGTATATCCATGTAAGGTTTCATATTAAATTTCAATTAAAAAAAGTGTATTCCTCTTTGGACATTATGTGCATTTTCATATTTTTGTTTGTTTGTTGGTTTTTTGTTGTGACATATCCCCAAGTCTTTGCTAAGTAAAAATCAAGCTTGACTATTTCAGCCAAAATAGTTATGTGCCAAGTCTTGTTTGGTGATTTTGACTACACCTTGGAAAAATCCAACAATTGCAGTTCTGCTCCTATAGCAAACAATTGTGACACTCCTAATGAAGAACTGAACTATAAATTAAGCAAAGATCAAAAATTGACAACCGCTACTACTTTTTAGATTAAAGACGAAGTGGAGGTTAAGAAAACCCATTAGAAGTTATACATTTTTATTCCGGGAAGACTAGAATGGAAACATACACAAGCCACCATCAAAGTTTACAGGTCGGTTTTGAAAATTTAGAGAGAAAAATAACTATTCCAATGCCCAAATCGGCATGAAATGAGAAAATCTTAAACAAGCTGTTTATATTCCATAAAATCAACAAAAACTGAACTGAAATCAATACAAAAGATAAGCCAAAGTCATGGAAATGTATAAATTTTAAGCAAGTTGTATCGATTTTACAAATGGGAAGATCTGAGAGTAAGCACCAGTAATATGTAACAACCAGAGAGTTTTTTGAAGTTTGTTTTCTTTGAAATAACCAACAATAAGTTTTTTTGCTTTGCAATAACCAGCAATAAGTTTGTTTGCTTTTGAATAACTAGAAATAAGTAAATTGTATGTGATAAGATTTGGATTAATCCCTTTGTCCAGCATCTCATTAAGTATTTTTATGTGCTCCATCTCATGAAGTATTTTTATGGACTCCTTGTGTTGCCATTCCTTAATGTGGCCATCAAAAAATGTATTGTATGTGACAACATCAGGGACTATTTTTCTTGTTGGGCATTCCATAGAATAATTTCCTAGCTTGTGCCATCTTGTCTAGCTCTGAGAGTAAGAACCAATAATATGTAACAACCTAAGAGTTTTTTGAAGTTTGTTTTCTTTGCAATAACCAGAAATAAGTTTGTTTTCTTTGCAATAACTAGCAATAAGGACATTGTATGTGATCAGATTTGGATTAATCCCTTTGTCCAACATCTCATGAAGTACTTTGATGGGCTGCTTGTGTTTCCATTCCTTCATATGGCCATCAATAAATGCATTGTATCTGACAAAATGAGAGACTATTTTCTTGTTCGGCGTTCTGTAGAAGAATTTCCTAGCTTGTGCCAGCTTGCCTTTCTTACAAAATACATGAATAAGGGCATTGTATGTGAAAATAGTAGGGACTATGGTTCTGTATCCTTTGCAATAAAATATGATTAGAAGATAGAAAGGCAAAAAAAAAAAAAAAATTATTGCTAACATTTTTTGGGGTAGGTCACCTTTATACACATTGTATTAAGTATTTGGTAGACAAGTTTGCCCCTCCAATGATATTTTTGTTGAAATTGAAGACAACATAGGAGAATTTGTTTAAATTAAAGACAACATGTAATTTGCCCCTCCAAGAAGATTTTTTTTGAAATTAGAAACAATAGAGGAGAATGCTTTTGAAATTAAAGACAACATGTAATAGCAGAGAAAATTACGCCTCCAAGGAGAATGTTGTTGAAATTAAAGAGAGGTATCATGCACCATGAAATCTATGCTACATTGTTATTTATTTTTGTAAGAGAGGAGTTACATACAACCCATAAAACCCATATTTTAAACCAGTCATGGATTTTCTTCAACTAGGCATGGAGAAGGTTCATGGGAGATTGGAACAGGATTTTGTTATGGTGATGGTAAATGTAAGGGAATTAATTGCACCTGTAATGAATACTAAATTGAAATGAATAAAAAAAAATTGTAGAGGAACAAATATGGCATTTATAACTTTGTAAACATGATGGGTGTTTGCCTTTACATTCAACAACTAATTTTCAATTTCTATATTATAAAGATAGTATACTACTAAATTGAAATGAATAAAAAAAAGTTATAGAGGAAGAAATATAGAATTTATAACTTTGAAGACATGATGGGTGGTTTCCTTTACATTCAACAACTAATTTTAAAATTCTATATTATAAATTCAGTATACAAGCTCTTTCAAAGGCTTTGAAATAACATCGGTCTTGATCAAATTCGAATAAGTAATGACTTTATATTCAAATCAACAAAAGGAAGCATTGTGTATTTATAGCATTCAAAGACCTATAAAAATGGTTGCTTTAATTTCTAATATATTTAATCGACATGTTCTGAAAGAGAGGAAGTGTTGAAAACTATATTGCATACACGATGGTGAGTGAAAATGTGCAAAACAAATAGCATAACATTGCATTCATTGCAATCCAAAAGTGTTTGGAACCAAGCACATTTTGAGCAAAAATGTGAAAAAATAATAGAATAACATTGCATTCACTGCAATCCAAAATTTTTTGGAACGAAGCACATTCATTTTCTACTTTTTACATTTTCTTTTGAACAAGTGGTATTGAACCGAAAGCTAATCATATATGCAGAGGGTGAAATGGCAACATCAACACTAGTTTGTATCTATGACAACACCAAGATGAGAATTGTGGGAATGGAAATCCAACCGAATCTTTTTTATTGTATCCCTTTCATGAAGATGTATAAGTCATTGCAACAAGTCCTTTAGCTTTTTCAGAATGTCAATAGTTCGTTGGAGGTGATGAAGAAGGAAGACCGGGCGCAAAAGGTGTCTTTCCTTTATGTCAAGAAGAGAAACTTGTTGTCCATATATATCATCATAGTATCGATAAAGTCAGGACAGGTACTTGTTATCCATCTTGGTACTCTGAAAGAGTGGGGAAACAAAAGTTGTTGAATTAGTTGAATGTGATATGTGGGAATTAGTGTTCGTAAGTAAAGGAAAGCATAAAAGATTGATGAAATGAAAAAAATTAATATAAGTATAGGAAGTTGTAGAGAATGGAATGGGGCTACTGATTTGAAAGTACACTTACTGAAAGGGGATTGGAAGGAAATGGATCACATTGTGGGTGGTTGTATAGACTTCGAAGAAGCATTATGTATTTATAAGATTGAACAGTGTATAAAAATGGTGCTTTAATTTCTAATAAATTCATTCGATATGTTCTGAAATAAAGGAAGAGTTGCAAACTACATTGCATTCACCATGGTGAGAGGAAAAGTACAAAAAAAATAACATAACATTGCATGCGTTTCCATCTAAAATTGTTTGGAACAAAGCAAAGTTAATTTTTTGTTTTGTACATTTGTTGGCAATATGATGCAGAGTGTTGTCCTTGATGGCAACCCACTTGATGAAGATGATGGCAACCTACTTAATGAAGTTGTTCTTGATGCTTGATGAGTTTATTAATGATGTAAATCTGATGTTCTACAAGTAGCTCAGAAGTACCAGAGAAAGAAATATCAGTAAGGGCCAGAATAATGATAAAAAGTGTGTGACACAAAGCATACGCGAGTTTGTTTAGGCGAAGTAGCGTATGTACGTGGAAAAGTACGTGCTAAGTTGCGTATGCCTAATTGTGCTCTAAAGTTATAAATCCAGGGGTTCTTACCATGGTATTTACCCATTGTATTGAGCGCTTGAATATCTAATTGATCCCGTCTAGGAATACCATTAGAAGTTGCGTGGTTTTGGCTCATGGTATTGACAAAGGCTAAACCTATATAAGGAGAAGAAATTCATAGTGCAAGTGGGTGCATGAGTCTGGGTTTGAATGAATACTTCACTCTGAAGTATGTCTGAATGGAAAGGGTAACAATTTGATGATAGATCTGATTCTATGATGCACCTATGAAGAAAATGATGAAGAGGGATATCTAGATCTGAAATGTATATGTATTTTCTAGATTTGTTTATGGAATGATTAGATCTCTGATCAGGCGAATCTGAGCTGAAGTAAAGAATGAAGATCTGATTTTTTTACCTGTTTTGGAGAGCTGCACTGCCCTAAAATATCTGAAGATCCATACGCAGGTTCGTCGAGGAGAAATCACGTATATACGCGGCTTGTATTCAGCAAAATCGCGTATGGGAATTGAAGTCAGCTCTGAAATGTGTGCAGATGTATACGCAGGTTGGTATTTTCGAAAGCGCGTATATACGTAGGTTCATTTAAGTAAAAGCGCGTATGAAATCTAGGGTTTTCTGAAACATGTGGAATGAAATATCTGATCTGTTCTGCTGTTTTACTTCTATCTGTCAATGATGTATTCATACAGATCTGGGTTGTTTGAATGTTGAATATGTTGCTGATTATGATTGATTGAAGATCAAGTTTTTGGTTGTTTGGTTGACGATTCAATGAGTAAATTGATGGGGTTATGAGTTTCAGTTTGATGTATGATGAGCTTAAATGTGTAGAGTGGGTCCAATCTGAAAATATGATGAAAAGTGGCCTACAAGGTATGTTGTGTGGAAGCTGTTGGATCCAGTATGAAAATTGATGAAACTTGGTCCGCAGAGGTGCTGAAGGTCGAAGCCTTCAGTCGGGGGGTTGTAGCTCCCTTCCAGGAGAAGCTGGTAAACGAGAGCAGGGGGTTGTAGCTCCCTTTCGGGAGAGGCCCAGAGTAAATTTGAAGGGTTTGTATACGGTGGGTCACATTTCGAGTTGGTATGGTCTGTCCAGTACATGGTTATAAGATGCTTTTTTATAATAAAATATTGAAAGTGATACAACGGCGTGATCTGGTTTCTCGAATTGGGTTTCCACCTTAAAATCACGGTGTTCATGTGTGTTGCTTATGTCATGATTTGTCTGTTCTTCTTTGCACATGTTTTCTTTGTTGCTAAACATCTAATGAATGAAGGATCACAGTAGATCTAAGCAAGAATTATCGGCATAATGAGATCTCTGTGTATAGGCTTATTAAGGATATCAGCGCGTATATACGTGAGTTGGATTCGATGAGGAAATGAATGATGATATGGGTTTAGAAGAAAAAAGTAAAAAAATTTCAGTCGGCACTAAATACTGATTCACCCCCCCTTCTTAGTATTTTTCCCAACAATTGGTATCAGAGCAGGTCCTTCTGAAGGAGCTTGATCACTTGAAGGAGATCCGTCACAATGGGAAAGAAGCAAAAGAAGAAGGCTACTCAAAGAAAGGAGATATCTCAGAAAACATGTGTTGCAGAAAATGAAGAAGATGAAACAGGTAGTGATTGTTGTTCTTGGGATTTATTTTCTTATGCATGCAATGGTGAAGATAGTGAAAGTAATATTGTGGATCAAGAAACAATTCTCAAGATCCAAGTTGAATATCAACAAAGATTATTTAACAAGAGAGAATCTATCTACAAAGATATGATCTCTAGACTGAAAAGGTTGTACGATGATGTAGCTAATCGAAGTAAGGGAATTGAAGCAGAAACCATCTTTCTGAAAGCAGATCTCGAAAAATCAAATAAGAAGAATGAAGAACTTGAAGCAGAAATCATTTATCTAAAAGAAGATCTGGAAAAATCAAACAAGAAGAATGAAGAACTTCTACAATTATGTGAAGAAAAAGGACTTGAAGAAGAAATCATCTCTCTAAAGGCAGATCTCGAAGCATCAAACAAAAAGAATAAAGAACTTCTACAATCATTTGAAGAAAAAGGACTTGAAGCAGAAATCATCTCCCTCAAAGAAGATCTGGAAAAAGCTAATAAGAAGAATGAAGAACTTTTACAAACTATTGAAGAAAAAGAGAATGGAATAAAGGAAGAGATTTTAAAATTAAATGATCAAGTAGAAGAAGGAAGAAGGAAAGAAGAATGTATGAAGAAGCAATGCCAAATATTGGAGGTTGAGGTAAATATTTTGAAATGTAAATTAGAAGAAAAAGATAAACTCTTGAGGTTTCAAGATAGTACTAAGATTCTGGACAATATTCTTAGTAGTCAAAGGTCTCCCTCTGTTAAATTTGGTCTTGGTTTTCATGAAACTGTTAAAGGAGAATCTAGTTCACAAGGAAGTGCTAAAGATTCAAAGGATATCAATGCAAAACCTGAAGTGTTGGAAGAAACAAAAGGTCAACCGACAATCATGAACTCTCAAAAGAAATCATTCCCTCCTAACTATAGAAGCATCAATAATGTTGAATGCTTTAAATGTCATAATTATGGGCATGTTGCAGCTAATTGCAGAAGCAGAATGTTTTAGTCACATACAAACCGATTCTACACAGAAAGGTACTCTGGTTTCTTCAAGGGATATTGTTTTTCATGTAGCAAGTATGATCATAAAGCAGCTGATTGCAATAGAAGAAAGAATAGAAAAACACATTATGATCCTTATGCTTACTTTTCTGGTCATGCAAGATGTTATGCCTGTAAAAAGTATGGACATGTAGAAAAATAATGCTGGATGAATAGATCTGAGAACTTGGATAATTTCCAGCACACAATAAGAAAATTCAAGCAAAGCTGGAAAAAGAAGGAGGACCGATCAGAAACGTAGGGAATATTGACCCTACTGCAGTCATCTGCTTCTAAAGCTTACTTCTCATAATGACTGTAGGAATGATGTGAGATACATCATAGAGATTAGTAATGTATCATCACAGGGGGAGCAATGTATGATGATTCTCATGGTTGATTTGGTAATTCTGGTTATGTTTATTTCTGACAGTGCATCTGTTGTGAAGAAGACAGGTACAAGTGGTACAAATTCAGGGGGAGAAGGAGTGTGAAATTTTCATTATTTCACTTTCCATACGCGGGTTTAATAAAGTAAAGTCGTGTATACATGCGAGTTCCATTGGACACAGACGCGTATGCATTTATGATAAGAAAATTAGTATGACATCTCAAGAACAGGAGCACAAGTTCAGGGGGAGCATCGATCTAACTATTAATGATTGCATTATTGACATTATATTTGCTTATGTCTTAGTTCTAAATGATGATGACATGATACATGATGAGCCCTGTTTTCTTTTTGCTGAAGAGTATTCCTTGCTTTCACACATGAATGAGATGAAAGTCTTATGATTCAGAGATATGGACAGATCATGCAGAAATTGTTGCTGATGACTTGTTGTTGAAAGTATTCAGGTTGCACAAGATAAGGAGGAGCCTTGGTCATATGGAAAGGATGCGTGGATGCACAGTTTCAGGGGGAGCATTAGCCTTGCTGAGCATAATGCATTGTTGGCATTATGATGATTCTAAAATATGATCTTTCTTGAGGTCTTTTTGGTAGTGGTCATAAAAAGTCATATTTGTAATTTGATGAAAATGTCATGATGAGACCTATGATGTAAAATTTTAATATTCAGTCATGTAAGGACTTGTTCAAATGTGTAAACCCACTTGGTTGGGTAGTTGAGTCAAAATTTGTAAACCCACTTGGTTGGGTAGTTGAGTCAATTTTGTAAACCCACTTGGTTGGGTACTTGAGTCTCTTATGTAAATCCACTTGATTGGATCTTTGATGTAAGTATGAGTCCTTGGTGATAGGAAGGTCATAGAGTCATTATGTCATTGGAAAATATGTTTGAACATTCAGCATGAACTAAGGGGGAGCATGGTAACTTCAGTGCACATCAGATCTACAGCGCTCTTCTTTCTACATGAGGAGAAAAACCTTGTGTTGGTTTTTGATCTGCCCTTTGCCCTTGATGTCAAAGGGGGAGAGTGACATGGTGTTTGAATAGGGGGAGAATATCATTATGCTTAATGTATCTATCTGTTGTGATCAAACACCATCGTGGTTGCCATCAAGTCCAAAGGGGGAGATTGTTGGCAATATGATGCAGAGTGTTGTCCTTGATGTCAACCCACTTGATGAAGATGATGGCAACCTACTTAATGAAGTTGTTCTTGATGCTTGATGAGTTTATTAATGATGTAAATCTGATGTTCTACAAGTAGCTCAGAAGTACCAGAGAAAGAAATATTAGTAAGGGCCAGAACAATGATGAAAAGTGTGTAACTCAAAGCATACGCGGGTTTGTTTAGGAGAAGTAGCGTATGCATGCGAAAAAGTACGTGCCAAGTCGTGTATGCCTAATTGCGCTCTAAATTTGTAAAACCAGGGATCTTACCATGGTATTGACCCATTGTATTGAGCGCTTGAATATCTAATTGATCCCGTCCAGGAATACCATTAGAAGTTGTGTGGTTTTGGCTCATGGTATTGACAAAGGCTAAACCTATATAAGGAGAAGAAATTCATAGTGCAAGTGGGTGCATGAGTCTGGGTTTGAATGAATACTTCACTCTGAAGTATGTCTGAATGGAAAGGGTAACATTTTGATAATAGATCTGATTCTATGATGCACCTATGAAGAAAATGATGAAGAGGGATCTCTAGATCTGAAATGTATATGTATTTTCTAGATCTGTTTATGGAATGATTAGATCTCTGATCAGGCGAATCTGAGCTGAAGTAAAGAATGAAGATCTAAGCTGTTTACCTGTTTTGGAGAGCTGCACTGCCCCAAAATTTCTAAAGATCCATACGCAGGTTCGTCGAGGAGAAAGCACGTATATACGCGGCTTGTATTCAACAAAAGCGCATATGGGAATTGAAGTCATCTCTGAAATGTGTGCAGATGTATACGCAGGTTGGTATTTTCGAAAGCGCGTATATACGCAGGTTCAGTGAAGTAAAAGTGCGTATGAAATCTAGGGTTTGCTAAAACATGTGGAATGAAATATCTGATCTATTCTGCTGTTTTACTGCTATCTGTCAATGATGTATGCATACAGATCTGGGTTGTTTGAATGTTGAATATGTTGCTGATTATGATTGATTGAAGATCAATTTGTTGGTTTTTTGGTTGATGATTCAATGAGTAAATTGATGGGGTTATGAGTTTCAGTTTGATGTATGATGAGCTTAAATGTGTAGAGTGGGTCCAGTCTGAAAATATGATAAAAAGTGGCCTACAAGGTATGTTGTGTGGAAGCTGTTGGATCCAGTATGAAAATTGATGAAACGTGGTCCGCAGAGGTGCTGAAGGTCGAAGCCTTCAGTCAGGGGGTTGTATCTCCCTTCCAAGAGAGGCTGGTAAATGAGAGCAGGGGGTTGTAGCTCCCTTCCAGGAGAGGCTGGTAAACGAGAGAAGGTTGTAGCCTTCTGCAGGTGGGTGCTTGCGTGCTGGTATGAGTCTGCGCCAGTACATGGTTGTAAGATGTTTTCTTTATAATAAAATATTGAAGACTGAGACAACAGCAGCGGTGGTTTTCTCCCGAATTGGGTTTCCACCTTAAATCCTGGTGTTCATGTGTGGTGATTTATTCTATTCTTACTGCACATGTTTACTGTTTACTAAACATCTAATGAATGAATAATGCAATGATCTAAGCAAAGAATTATCAGCATAATGAGATCTCTGTTAATACGCGAGTTTTATTAAGGATATCCATGTGTATACGCGAGTTGGCTTCAGTAAAGTAGCGTATGGGTTTTAGAGAAAGAAAAAGTAAAAAGTTTTGAGTATGCTCTAAATATTGATTCACCCCGCCCCCTCTCAGTATTTTTCCCAACAACATTCCCATTGAACTAGTGCATTTTTCTTTTCTCGAGGAAAAATCATAATTTTCATTAATATTGAAAATTACATGTTGTAGATGCATTGCATATGCATTTTTGTGACTGTGGCCAAACTGTATAGTTTGTCAAAATTCCCTGATGGGGTGTAAATCATAGACTGTTTTAAAAATAATTACAATAAATACAATATTTTAGCTCTAGTATATCATGATGATAGTCAAAAACTGTCAAAATCAGTGTTGTCGGTCCTCAAAATCCGACTGATCCATGAAATTGAACCGGTGGTATTGAACTGGAAGGTAATCATATATGGAGAGGGTGCGATGGAACCAACAACACCAGTATGTATCTATGGCAGTACCATTATGATAAGTGTGGGACTCTGAAGCAAACAGAAGCGTCGTTACTGTATCATTTTCATGAAGATGTATAATTCGTTGCAAGAAGGCCTTTGTTTTTTTGACAAGGTCAATAGTTGGGTGGAGATGATGGAGAAGGAGCCTTTATGTCAAGAAGAGAAACTTGTTGGTCATCTATCTCCTTAGAGTATTGACATAGTCGAGACATGTACTTGTGATCCATATTGATAATCTGAAAGAGGGGGGAAAAGAAGTTGTTGAATTAGTTGAATGTGATATGTGGGAATTAGTGTTTTTTAATACAAGAAAGATTAAAATATTGTTGAAATGTAAAAAGTGATACAAGTATAGGAAGTTGTAGAGTAAGGCATGGGGCAGTTGAGTCAAAAGAATACTTACTAGAAGGAGATTGGAAGGCAATGGATGTAGCGATCACATTGCAGGTGGCTGTATAGACTTTGAATTCAATATGGACTCCTCTTGTTTCCTACGTGTCACGTAAACATTGCCTTGGATGTGGGAGTAGCGACTAAAGGGAAACAGTGGAGAGATGTAGAGGTCATTCAAGGTTCTGACTCTGGAGATGGAAGTGAATGTTAAACCTTGATGGCCTATGTTGCCAATGTCCATTGTCGCCCTCCATAATGTCATGCCTTGTGATTTATGTATTGTCAATCCCCATGCCATTCGAAGGGGAATTTTCCTGCGAGAACCTCGTGTTATTAGGGGGAGTGGAACATAGGCTGGGTTGAAGGAATCCTATGGTGTGCCTTTATAGGGGTTTTTTCTCCCGGTGGATAGATAATGGACACAAATTTACCAAGGGTTCCATTGACAATGTCTGCTTCAACCCATAAGTTACATGTGAGGAAGACCTGTTGTTCATTGCAAATAAGAACTTTTGCATCTAGTTTTTCATCTTCTTCCTTTGTAGCAGTAGGATGGTGGTTTTTTCTCTTTGCATAGGATCGTTCTATCGGCATGTTCAATTGTTTTAGCATTTTCTTGTTATGCAATGCAACAGCTTGGTTGGCTAGATACGGGTGCATTGAATTGTCGAATGCTTCGTTGTCAACCATTGATAAAGAGGAGGTAGCCCTTGACATGAGAATTTTCCATTCCTCAGTAGTAGGTGTTGCATTTTTGATATTTGTAAGGAGTTGATGAAAAGAAACCTGAGAAGGGGTGGTCCCTTGTTGACGGAAGATCGTGGAAAGCATGACGACTGTGTCGAAGCTGCGCTAAAGGGAATTCCTGTTTGAGGTCCTGACATACATGGGGATGTCTTTCCCAGGAGGTAGTTTCCCAAGATCGCCAACGAGGATGATATACCGATTGCAGAAAGGCAAATTACAATGTGAAGGGAATGCCTCCCTTAAGCGATATTCTATGCGTGAAAGTAGTTTAGGCCCAATAAAGCTCATTTCATTGATTAGAATGTAGTCAACATGAAGAAGTTTTTCTTGGAGATGTAGAAATGGTTTCCCCTCAAGAGGATGCATTGGGCCTATAGGAATGCGGAGGTTAGAATGGATTGTAAGTGTATTGATGTTAAATGTTGCAACACCAGGTGGAGCAAGTAGGAGCAATGGGTTTGAAGTGGGAGTAGATTCCACAAGGAATGTAGCTTTTAGTTGTTCAATTAAGAAATATTTTCCTGTGCTAGCGGGACCTTGGGTGATCATTCTAAGTGGAGGAATGGAGTAAGTGGTCCTAAAGTGGGAAAGGATAGTGTTCAGAGAAACATGTTTCATGGGCGATAGTGAGTCAAGGGAGTGTGGAACTTAAGAGGGGGTAGAGTGTATATGAGTGAAAGAGCGATTGAACTCAATGAAATTTATGGTTGTCTCTTGCAAAGTGGAGGGGATCGTACTATGGGCTCAATTATGGTTTGAGTCAAAGTCACAATGCCCAAGCATTTCAAGATCATCAACCTCAAGGTTGTTCCCTGGGTGTAGCTAAGAGGAATTTCCATTCATTCCTATCTATGGAGTCAGGGTGGGGGGGCATTGAAGAAGTGGAGGTATCATCAGAGCAAGGGGATTGAGGGTCTTCAAAGGGACAATTAACATGACATGCAATATATGTGCTTTTTTTAAGTTCCCAATGTGAAATTATTTCTTCATCATTGGAGCTAACATCCGTTGGGAGTGTGCGAAAAGGAAAGTATAGAAGTAGTTCACTCCAATAGAAATAAGCATAGTAGGTATCGGTAGAAGAAGGAATCGCATTGTAGCAGGGAAGGACAAGAACAATATTTGGAATGTTTATGTGTTTCCACTGGTAATGTTTTCTATGAGCAGATAAGGACCACGAACGTGCGGTTTCAAGAAGAGGTAGTGTTTCAAGTGAATGAGTTCTATTCATGTATGCTACAATGAAGGGTGGTGTTGGGGGGGATGCACCTCGAGCATGAGAAAAGCATCTAAAAACAGTCCGAATAACATTGAGGGAAACAAATGAGCGGCTAGAAAGTGAGAGGGGAAGTTTTTGGAGCATGTGGCATGTCTCTTGTGCACATATGTCCCAATCAGCAACTGTTTATGTGAAGAGTTTCTAGATGACACTAAGAATGGGTGCCTCAAGGTGCGCGAACTATGAGAGACGTGACAGCATCTGGCGATAGCTTTCCAATTTTGTCTCTCCTTTCACTGCATATTTCGAGATGTAGTTGAGAACAAAATTTTGAGAAAAAACTTGTTGGAAATTGATGTTTTCTCTCTAAATAGATAGCATGTAAGAGTTGTGAACATTCAAACTGTCGTCATTTCGGGTTGGGACATATGCCTTTTTTTCATCCCCATCAATAGCCAATGAAGATGTAGGATGAAAATTCCATGGAGCTCCATATCGACAGGTAAGAGTAGGGCCTTTCTTGCGAATACATAACGAGGGATGGCATTTTGTATGCCTTTGAATGCAATTTACAAGTTCTTCATAGTCTTGAATGTGATAGGACACAAATATTGATGGTGTTGGGAGGATGCATGGATCATGGTCTGCAGAACGATGTACATAAGGTTCACGTTGAGTAGGGCAAGGGTTCCAAGCATAAATGTGTTGATCAAAATAGGGCTTTGCTTTGTCAACTTCGACTTGGTTAATTCCAGTTGAGGTTCTTGACATCAGACATAGTTTCCAACAAGAGGAAAACATGTATGTGTGCAGAGCCCCTATGTTTCCATTCATATTTGCAAAGAGGAGGAAGGGTAATTAGTAAGGTGAGTGTATATGTAGAATTGAGAACAAAGAAAAGAAGGATGGTTAGGTGAATACCTGCACCATTATTCTTTTTGTGTGGAAGCCTTTTTACAAGACCTCTTCGAGGAAGATTGTGAAATGAAAATGAATGTACTACGATGCAAGATGCAGATTCTTGATTATATTATGGAATTTCCATTGAGCTAGCTCAATGATAGTAGAGGGAGGGTTTCTAGGCATGATCATGTGCAAGTCATGCCATTTGGTTTTAGCTGCACTAAGGGTGAAGAAAAAGGTAGGACTACCTATTTGTGTGATCATATTAGTGATTTCATTTCTATGTTTGTTCCAAAAAGAGCGTGCCCCCCTAAGGTTTGAGCCAAAGTTAATAATTTGTTCAGGAATTATGGAATCAGGGATGTCATGCAGGCGTGTCTGAAGGTCTTCAACAGTTACTGGCAAATTGTCCTTGATGTTTCTTTTAACAAAGACAACAGTCATTACTTGGTAATGGTGCCGCAACATAATATTGTACAAGTAATATCAGAACCTTGGGTGTTGGCCAAAACAATTATCATGGTAGAGGATGAGGTGCAAAGAAAATTCCTGCATTTCAACTTTCAAAAGGCATGGTTGAGAAAGCATGGGAACTCATGTGGGGAAGAGTGTGGGGAAGGCCATAGCAAAGATTCCTTTTGTGGTGTATTCATTGACATCCGAGAGTGAAATAGAAGGCCAAGGAATCGAAGTGGTGGAAGTAGGATGGGGAGAGTGTAAGTAGTCACATATTTATTCAATTTCAGTATGGGAATTTGGGAGTGTAGATACAAAATAGGAAGGTTGGAGGTATATTGTATGGGTGGTGTAGGAATGTCGTGATTGAAACTAGAAAGGTCAAATTCAAGGTCAGGAGAGGACGAGGTAGTGTGACGATGGAGAGAAGAGACATCCATAGGGTGAGAAGGCAAGGCAGCCACTGCAGCTTGGTCCAATTGGACATCGTTGTAGTAGGGATCAGGCACTAGTTTATAGTCCAATGTTGCAACAACACGTGCTCTTCTTACGAAGAAGTCATATGCCTTTTGGTGAGAGCCATGCTAGGTAACAACTAGGATGTCTAAGTCCGAAATTAGGTGGGGCAGGGTGTTGGCAATAGAAGCTATGTCCTATGGGAAAAAAATAGTATGACTAGTGTATTTGTATTGGCCACCACGTGCATGGGTAACTTGCAATATTGGGTCAACACGCGCTATGAGAATTTCCTCTATTTGGGTTAAAGCAACAAGGAAAAATTGTTGGTTGTTGGGGTCCATGTTGTTTGCAAGGGAGAAGTGGTGGGTTGAATTTTTATTTTCACATCGGAAGCAACATATGTTACCATGGAAGAACTTTGTTTTCATACTTGGGTAATATTCCTTGCATATGGAGAAAAAATGCAAGGGAGACAGGTCATATATCCTTGCACGAAATTGGTAGTGTGCATGGTTAATGGTGGGGTTGAATAGATTTTGAGGATAGGAGGGTGAGTTGTCATGTGTTGATGGTGGGGTGTGCGAGGTAGACGAGAGATAGGTGGTAGTGAAGGTAGGAAGGGAAAGGGAAGGAAGATTAACAACATGATTTGTTGAAGGAGATGGGGTTGCAAGTGAAGTTTGAGGATGTTGGGGTAGAACAACATGATTTGGGGGTATAGTTTGACACGGTTGGGGGTTATGTCTGGCGTTATACTTGAGACATCTTTTTCTGTTGGAGGTGTCTTTATTTTGTGC
This sequence comes from Pinus albicaulis, assembly GCA_034641835.2. Lineage (NCBI taxonomy): Eukaryota > Viridiplantae > Streptophyta > Pinopsida > Pinales > Pinaceae > Pinus > Pinus albicaulis. The sequence continues at coordinate 898,971,511 of CM076578.1, read as the reverse complement.
ATAGAGGAGCCTCCTACGAAAATTTCTTGAGGGTCTTTCAGAAGCCTCTGGCATGTCCATCCTGATACAAATATTGGGTGTGAATATTAGTGCATACAATAGTTGAGTGGGAATAGTATTGAGCATAGAGAAAGAGTGCATGGAGTGTCTATAGAAGGAATAATGTTTAACAAAGGAGAGGGAAGAAGTATATATTTAAAGGGATAGGAAATAGGAGCAAGTTTATTTTATATTTTTAAATTGTTTTGTAAATTGTGAGAAAGTGTGTACATCCACATATTAGGTCTGCAACATAAAGTGGTGAAGAGGACATGTACAAGGTAACAAGTATAAATATGCAAGATACAACATAAGTAAAGATGAATTAGATTTAAGCTAAAGAAGCAACAACCTTGTATATATAGGTTTTTTCTTTGTCATCCCAATACATTCTTTAAAAGCCCATAAGAAAAGCAAGAAGTACTATGTTTGATAGTACTTTGAAATATAGAGCAATGAGGAAGCATGGAGTGCGAATTGTAAAAGAGCATGGACAGAAATATGCTGTGTTGATTAGAAGGAACAAAAAAATAGAATATATATTATATTTAGAGGGAAAATATCCAACATATAACACAAATGTAGAATTGTAAAAGAGCATGGACACAAATATACTACGTTGATTAGAAGGAACAAGAAAAGAGCATATATATTGTTGTGGTGGATTAGTCGCACGAGTGTACGAAATCGCACCAACTTAAAGAGTGTGGTCTACTCTTTAAACTATTGGTAGTAGGTAGAAAGTGGGGGAGCTCAAAAGCATAAAACTTAGTGGAAATAGTATGCTAAAGTATGCTCTGGTTAAACTAAAACTAAAACACAAATATACAGAAGCTATATAGAGAGTCAAAACGATAATAATGCAAACGAAGGCTCGATGGCCTCTTCTTATTAAATGTTTGAAATAGAGAATAAATTTTACCCACTTGCCAAAGGGCCCCTAGGCAATGGCTCTAGGTCCTGATGCAAGGATGTTGCCTTCCAAGCTCTGCCTCTGGTGCAGTCTCCCTCTCTCTCTCTGCTGTGGTGGACTAAGATGTTGGGTGGCCAACGATCGAGTCCTCTTTAGCTCTAGCTCCGAGTCACACACTGTTGGTGTTTCTTGGGAAACTTTGGCCAGCATAACAATGTGATCCCCCTTTCTTCATCTCTTGGGGGCTTACAGGTGAGTGGTACCACTACAGTTACATGATGGATAGTGACCCAAGGGAGAGGTGTGATTCCATTGTGTGCTCAAATATTATTTTGTGTGCTCACATAGTTATAAGGAGGCACTAGTGGTTGTTCTTAGGCGGCTTTCACATAAGGAGTAGCTATCCTTTGCTTGGTGTGGTCCTGGAAAGCGAATTTTTTCCATTTCCATGAATGTGTGCTTATTGGGTAAAAAGGTGCGCAGAAGGCGCTCTTCTTGAAGGATAAAGTGCGCAATTCAACATTTATGACTAGTTCAAATATGATTTTCTCAAAACCTTAGAGATTTTAAATACTTATTGATTCCATAATGTGTTCCTGTCCTGTAAATCCTTAGGCTCGACATTAATTGATGTCATCTTCTGTTGTACGATTTTCCAGTGTTAACAGTTTCCCCCTAATGTGTGAGGTCTAGGAAGAATTGTATAGCTGAAATACATTATAGTTTCTTTTTTGTATCGTATGCAGAAAGAGAGAGAGAGAGAGATCTGCATGAATTTTGGAATTGACAACACCTTGCACCATTTTCGAGATAACCATGGCCTAAGGGACCCCCTGCAAGCAGAAAAAAATATACAACATATTTACAAAATTTCAACAAGGCGGGCATTTCCCATGCTTGTGATGCTATGGCTAGTTAAACAAAATTGATAGATACATGTGATGTCTGTGCCACTACTGTGGTAGTGACGCTGGTGGTTGTTGACGACGATTGATGATGCCCTCAGGGGCGTTTTTTCTTTGACGATAGGTGGAATGTGGTACCCATATGCATGATCTTGGCATGGCATATAACTGCGCAATATACGCTTATGTATTGGTTGGGACCTTCCCGTGTAAGCATTGTTGTCAGAGACGCTTATGAAGGCACGGGTCTTCGACGGATCTGATCAAAGTGCAATGGTTGTAAGGTACGATACCATCGTGGCATGAACGATTTTGCTGTGGTCGAATGTCAGGAGGATTGATGACATATGTGGACAATGATGTCTCCCACAGTGCTACCCGAGGATACCCCTTTGCATGGGGAGGGGTAATCCAAGGTATTGCTTCCTTTTTGGAAAAGAGGTGTTGAGGTCGACAAAAAGGAAGCCTTAACCGAACCATGGGTCACCGACCTGAGGGGTCGGGGACCTTGATGTGATGAGTTTAATATAGGCATGTTGATGAGAGTTGACTGAAAATGGATGATGGGGATTCAGTGGCCCGAGGTCGAAGTATACTTGAGCAGCTTGGCGACAGTCATAGTTATTTCTGAAGGGAAAATCCCTGGAGTCGGTAGGACTTCTAGGGCGGGTGTGAACCGGCTATGAATATCGTGATGGTGTGTGCGTGGGGGTGAAATACTTCGACCAAGGGAAATGGGGGACTGCTGCCATGGGAGAAAAGGTGAAATATGAGGGCGAAGTGGTGAAGGGCATCGTTTGTGGTCTTTGTACACTTACCAAAAGAATAAAATAACCGGGTTTGGTTTGTACAAAACACAGAGAAGGGTACCCCAAAACATGAAAGAGGGTCGCTCACTGAAGGTGCCAGGACAGTGTTTTGTTGGGGGTAGGGGTCCCGTTGGTTGGTCTCATGTGTGGGGTTGATGAAGCGGAGGATGTCGCAGTTGGGATTATGCTGATGGAGGTATGGTGGGTCAAATGCAATGCGTGGAGGTGCGCTTTCAATCTGCTTGTACAACCTGGTCGTCTGGGAAGGGGGTTTTGAGTTTGAATGGTAAACTTGATCTTATGCATGATAGATGGATGGACATGAGGTGCTTCCCGGACTGAAATGGTATGGCCATGGCGTCACTTGTGCTATGATATATACTCTACTTTGGGTGATGAGCGCCATGGAGGGGAGGCTCTACCAACCAACATGGACGTTTATCATATGCAGGGTGAGGTGATGATAAACGTGGTCGGGTACGAGGACCCCATGGTTTATTTCTGATGGAGAAATGATGTCAGGATATGCAAAGTTTTCTGGGACTCTATCATGCTGAGGGTAGAATGATACCTTCTTTGGAACTTTCAGTGGATTGTGTTGTGAATGGTTTGTGGGTTCTTCCTGCAAAAAACAACTACCTCAAGTGAAAGGATCTTCTTTCCATCAAATATTATTGAAAGACATGAACTGTGGAAAGGAATATGGGAGGGTGCATACCTGCCAGCGTTGAATTGTTTTTTTTCTTTTCCGGAAAGAGAATGTGTGGCATCGCTTTCGTTTGTCATGGCATACTGATGATGGTGCAACTTATGGTTTGTGGAATGGACCTTCTGATCTCCTGTTATGGATTTCTGAAGTTCTGGAAAAGGGCGATAAATATGGGGTTAAGGCCCTAATCCTATTCATTTATACTTGCTGAGTTTTGGGAGATCAGAGGTGATTGCAGAGCCTTTCTTGTCGTTGCGGTCAGCCTGTGTACTAGGGATTAGCGATAGTATGCCGAGGTAAATTTCATGACGTCCTATATTTCAATTTTCCAGTTTGATGGTGCTGGGGGCCATACAAATTGGGTTTGTACGGCCTCAAAAGGAAGTTTTTCCCTAGATTGCGTGGGCGATCTAGGAAAAGAGGTGCCCTCCTTGCGCACATTTATGAAGGACAGATGCACAAGGGCACACTGTTTCCTCCTTTTTGCGCGCAAGGGCACGTCTGTGTAGGAAACATGTGCGCAAAGGGCAGGGTGACATAAAAATTGGGTTTTTTTGTCTATTTTGATGTTTATCTCTGTACTGATGGGTGCCTGTGTTGCTTGGCAGGTTGGTGTGGAGAGAGCGACATTGGTCGGAGATCCGGGCCACTCTAGCTACTGATGCTGGGGTGCGCCGTTAGTTGGCCACATGGGGCCTTCTGAAATTTTTTAAGAACGAGTTTCTTCGGTCTCAGGATCAATTGTTACGTTACATTATATAAAATTGGCACAGGAGGTGCAATATGTTCGTATTGAGGGGCACGAACTTGATTATCTGTTCGGAGACGGATATATACTTCGTGACCGGGTTACTGCCTCAGGGTGAGGCACTGAGGTATCCACTCCATGTTGGGAGAGTGAACCTAAACAGGTTCCGGAGGAGGCATTGAGGTGATGCACCTCTTAATGAGGGGTGCATCAATATTGCATCAGTGACAGATGTGGCCGAGCGGTGTGATTTTTCCATTATTGTGCGACTAGCGGGGTCATTTGCTCCTCATCGGGCATCGAGCCCACAGGTGGGAGTTCTAAGCTGGTTGAGGGGTGGGTATTTTTTTTACTTTTCCTGCTTCTATTTTGATTTTATGGTGTCGAAATTGAATAGGGTCCAACGTGGATCCAATTTGTTTGGGTACGCTAGCGTCTTGTGCAACATTATGTACGAGAGGGTGGTGCTGTTGAGGCCTGTTATGGCAGTGCCTATTGGGGGGGCCGCAGGAGCCACGTATGAGGAGGTGAGCTCCGATGATGTCGCGCGGTGGTGGTGGCATGGTGGGTCATTATTGGAACAACACGACAGAGGCCTGGTTTGAGGCCAACCCGCAAATGTTCTTGCCATACCCGTATGCAGGGATGGACTTTCACGGTGATCCAGATATCGGCCTCCCTTTCGGTTATGTTTTGGGTCTTGCAGGTATGCGCTATATTCTTCTGCATTTGTTCGAGTTTTTATGTACTTATTTGTTTTTTTATTGACACTGACATTCTTTTGGTTACTCGTGCAGATGTTGGCGAGGTAGGACGTCTAGTGGCCCGACTGGTGGGTCACGATCCTCCGCCATGACCTCGTGGTGGTCAGGGGGGAGGTGGCATAGGTGGACCGGGTGGAGGTGCCGGTGGACCTAGTGGGGATGGTGCTGGCCCTTCTAGTGAGGGCAGCAGCTTGGCTGCAGCTGAGGTTGTGGCCGAGCAAGCTCATGTAGATGCGGCTGAGGCGTGCATTACAGTTCTTATGGCTCAGGTGGCCGCTCTGGAGGTCTTCCGGGGTCGAGTGGACCGCTTGACCTAGGGGATGCTTGCTCGAGGTTTCATGGATGACTTCGATGAGGTTTGGCTAGAGACGGTGATTGTCCGCGAGAGGGATTATTGGCCCACTCTATGACAGGTAGCTATTGCAGTGGCGACAGTAGCTCCGGTGGTGGCACCAGGAGCAGTGGTGGGCCTAGGTGCTCCTCTTGAGGGGGCACCCCCTAGGGTAGTTTTGTACATAGGGAAAGAACCTTTTATGAGGACGCTTCCCTTATTTTTGACGGCCTTTGTATCTTCGGGCTGGCCAATGGGCCAGCGATACTATTTTTGTACTCAAATACACATACTTTTTGATATATATATGAGAGATATTTTTTGTGGCTCTACATGGTGTGATATCTATTTCAGTTTATGTATTTTGTGTTATGCTGATGGATATCTATGTTTATTGTTTTTTATGTATGATGGTTTATTCGCTTTGCATTCCAGTCTAGGATATTGTTAGCTATGCGATCAACTGGTTGGTTTTGATTCCTTGATACATGTGAAAATGTAATGTAATCAAATTGTCTGCTTAATCTTTTGGCATGCAAATATTTTCTAAATAGGTTTGCGTCTCTGGTTTCAAATGTTTGGTTTAACTGTGATACTACTAACTGGGAATTGAGGTAGAAATGCATATGGCGGATGCCCAATGGAGGGCCTCGGACATAAGTCCGATAACGACATCATATTATGCTTGATTTTTGGTTGCTGATCTGATGCACACGCCCTTTGAACACAGTGGTGATTGGTCAAGGTGGTAGATGACCTAGGCGGCTGTAACTAAGTTTTGAGACCATCGCGATGCTCCATCAGCAAATCCGAAATAGGTTTTAGGTTGGTGATCCATGGTGGCACTCTGAACGCATTTTTTACATAGGTCTTTGGGTCAAAAATATTTTGGTGTTGGGATTTTTGTGTCCTCTAACTCTAGGGGATAAGGGCTGCTAGGGCCCTTATGGATAGAACTTCTTGAGGTACAGGTCGTTGATGGGGTTAGTGAGGTAGGTCCCGTTTGGTTCTGTCAAGATGTATGCCCCTTGTCAGAGACAATGTTTGATGATATAGGGTCCTTTCCACAAGGTTTCAAATTTTCTTGGCCCTAAGGCCTCTTTTGCGACATCGTAGCAAAGGACTAACTCGCCCTCGGTAAATGAACGAGGGGTGATGTGGTGGTTGAATGATGCTTTCACCCTTTTCTTATGGGCCTCATTGTGTTGCAGCAATTTTCGCCGACTTTTGTCAACTAGCTCTAGTTGCACTAGGCGTTGTTCTAGAGGCTAGGTGTCATTAAGGAGTTCGACGACGGTGTGCAAGTTTGGGATCTCGCGTTCTATGGGAATCACGACTTCAATCCCATATACTAAGTGGAGGGGAGTAAAACTAGTGAAAGTATTAACCGCCGTGCAGTATGCCCACAGGGCAGAGTAGAGCATGTGGTGCCAATAGGTTTTGTGATTATTCACCATGCACTATAACATAGTTTTGAGTACTTTGTTAACAGCTTCTACCTGTCTATTGGACTGGGGGTAATATGGTGAAGCAAATTTGTGGGTGAATCCGAGATGACGATATAGCTCCTCGAAGACTTCGTTTTCGAAGTGTTTTCCATGGTCAGAAACTAACTCTTTGGGGACGCCAAATAGGGTGATCATGTGGTTGAACAGAAATCGAGCAGCAGTTTCGGTTGTGTTGTCGTATGTGGGCATGGCCTCGGCCCACTTGGTGAAATAATCGACAGCCATGATGATGTATTTATGGTTTCCTGCTGAGGCTGGGTTACAAGTCATGAAGTCAATTCCCCACTTATAGAAGGGGCAGGCTAATATGACAGGATGGAGAGGGATGGGTGGTGCCCTTGCTTTGTAGGTGAAGCGCTAGCTCTGCTCGCATCTTTTGACTGCCGTGATACAGTCTTGAAATAGGGAAGGCCAAAAATATCCTACTTGTAGGATTTTTAGGGCGGTAGCCATTCCGGATAGGTGGCCGCCGCAAGCACCTACGTGGCAGTCATTCAGGGCTTGCTCTTCTTGCTTGTGAGTGAGACATCATCGTAATATTGTATCGATGCCTCTTCTGTATAAGACATCTCCCATGAGGAGGTATCGATGGGATTGTTGGTGTATGCGCTGACGGTCGTCTCGCGTGAGGTGAGGTCTGAAATTTTGGGTTCGTAGGAATAGGAGAATATCCCCATACCAAGGGTTATTGGTCGCTACAAATAAAAGGTGTTCATCCGGTAGTGAGTCGTTTAATAGTGATCCTTTAGAATCTCTTGGGAGGTCGGTAATGAAATCTGCTAGGGCAAGTGCCTTTTTGCTTTTGGGAGAGCGATACTGCAAGTGATATTCTTGGAGAATGACTATCCAACGGGCGTACTTGTGGTTCATTAGTCGGCGCGTGAGCAGGTACTTGATGGGATCAGTATCTGCTATGACCATGGTTGTTATTAAGATGATGTAGTGGCGAAGTTTCTAGATTGCGTGGATTAATTCTAGGGCAGTTCTTTCTTCAGGCTCATATCTTAATGCTGGGCCTGATAAGGTTTTACTGACGTAATAGATTACGTGCTCCCTCCCATTTGGGCCCTCCTGGACCACTAATCTAGCCAACGTGGAGTCGGAGGCTGATAGATACAGGATATAATCCTTGTTATAGTCGGGGGGACTGATAAGTGGTGCTGAAGATAATGTTTAATTCAGTGCATGCAATGCTTGTTGGGCATGATCATCCCATTTGAACGGGATGTCCTGGCGGAGGAGGCGCAGGAACCCTTGAGCACAGGTGGCATAATCTGGGAAAAAGCATCTCAGAAAATTGGCCTTTCCTTGCAGGCTTAGGAGTTTCCTGAGGGTTCGAGGTGGAGGGACTTCTTTAATGGCTTGAACCTTTAAAGGGTCGACTCAAATCCCTTGCTGGGACACAATAAAACCTAGCAGTCTCCCTGCGTTAACACAGAATACGCACTTAAGAGGGTTCAAGCGCAGGTTGTACTAACGGCATCGTTGTCGGTACTGCTTGAGTCCATGTCCTGACTCACCTCAGCGCTTGATGTGGACATCATGCACATCGGGGCCCCTGTGGCCTCGAGCGACACCTCAAGGATAATGGGAGGATCTCCTAGGAATGACCCTAGGACGGACGACGGTTTGAATTGGCTAGGACCATATTCTTGATACCGTGAAAGACCATCTGCAGCTGTATCTACGTAGGGTAGAATTACATCCGTGTTGGTTAGGGGATGCTTTTCACTGTGCGTCAGTTGGTCTACCGTAATGATTCGATCCTTGTGGGGGAACATCATGATGCAGAAGACGGAGGATGCTATGGTAGACATGGCATACAAGTAACTCTGCCCAAGGAGTAAATTGTAATCCAAGTGAGCATCCAAGACTTTGATGTCTATGTGGACCGTCTTGCTGGCTAAGCAGATTGGTACATTTTGGAAGAGGCCGATGGGGGTCGAGGGACGACCGTCGTACGCTCTGAGTGTAATGACGGAAGGTTTGAGTTTGGGGGATCCTAACTTATACCACACATTCTTTGACATGATGCATGTGGATGCACCCTCGTCAATGAAACATAGGTGAATAGTAATATTTTGTACCGATACTGGTATCTTGAAGGTGACCATGGAAGGAAGCCTAAGGGTGGCTTTGTCTAAGTCAAAAGTGATCATGTGCGTATCGGCGGGGTCGATAGTGCCTAACACAGAAAGTAGGGCTTTTCATTGCTTGGGGCATGACTACAAGACTTCCAACGCGGACATAGCAGTAGGTGATTGAGCTAAATCATCCACGATGCTATAATTATGTGTCGCTTTGTAGTAGTTACCTGCTTGCCTATTAGGTCCCTTTTACCATTTTTGGAAATAGTTTCGTAGGAATATTTGGAATGGTTAAAGGTGCAGTCGGCACGCTTGTACTAGCCCCTGACGTATTGGTGTTTGGTGGGGTGTCGTATCTACGATTCCGAGTTTGGAAAAACATTTCTTCCCCAACCATGTAGATCTCATGGTTGCTTTTCCCAGAATATTCTGGGTTTTGCTGCTGAGTGCTGACCGTCCCTTGATAGGGGAAAGGTTCTTGCATCACCACAGTTTGCTGGGAAGATCCTCCTTGTCCTCGGTTACTCTGTAGCTTTTTAATCTCAGTGACTTTGGGACAGTGGTGAGTATAGTGCCCGTACTCACCACATATTGAACAAGAATGGTTTGTTCATAGAGGTGGCCTTTTGCCTTGCCTTTGGGCATTTCTTGGCTCATGGTTCTAATTCCGATTGGAGTTACCACCAGCCTGGGATCACGGTGGGCGCTGTTGGTTGCTGCCCCCCTGTCCAGGGTTCCCTTTGGGCTTGTTTTTTGTCTTTTTCTTAACCATGTTAGGAGGGAATTTCTCCTGATCATACTGGTGTGGTTGATTTTGGGACGGATGCACAAAGTTCACCTGTGCATTATTTTGCGTAGGTGGGTTGTGTGCATGGGACTGAGCATAATGTTATCCCGTGTTTGCACCTAGCCGATGGAGGGGAGCTCTTTCGCCAGTATTTCTTCCTGTGTACTGGGTCCCCTCAACTGGAGGATAAGGTCCTCCTTGGTGATCGTTTGTGCCCTATTAGTCAAATTTTGCTGCGACATATGATGACTTTGAAATTTGGGTTGAGATATGTTTTGGGTAGAACCATGTGTGTAATCGGGACTTTGACTACTGCTGCCTACGTACCCTTGGGTCATTGAACCAATCAGTCCATCTACAGAGTTAGACGCACCTAGAAATTATTAATAAGATTGCAGGTGCAGGGCGTTAGGTAGGATATTGTAGATGTATCTTGACTAGGTATATATCAGTTCAAGTTGCGTGGCTTTACTAATTACATCCTCTTCGGATGTGGGGTTGCGCTGCGCCACATCCTTTGAAATATCTGGTGTCAGATTTTTCAAAAATAAATCTAAAAGGACCAGGTCGTCAAGTTTAGCTTTGCATAAACTGCTACGCCACCTCCATCCATGGAGATGCGTTGAGATATGGATGGAGGGGGATTGTATGAAATGGGTCAATAATTCCATTCCTGAATCATGGTGAATGGGCAACTGAAAGTATGTGAGGAACGTGGTAGCGAGGGTGTTAAAGGTTCTATGTGAAGCAGGAGGTTGCTCCACATACCATTTCGCGGCCACTCCCGTAAGAGTGGGTTGAAATAGCCTCAACTGAATGGTATCGTCAATGATGCTATTCGATGAGCACCACAGGTGAAAGGTCATTATATGATTACCTGGGTCTTTTGATTGCTTGCCTTCAAACTTTGGTATGTCTGAAGGGAGCTTCATGGGCATGGGAGGCCAATTGGGGTCATGTGCGATGGGGTCATTGGTGAGCTTCGTTAAATCGTGTAGATTCAATGCTGCTAAGGGTGACTAGGAGGTTGACGCCATGGCAACGTGTGAAGACATGAATTTTTGGTTAGAACGAGGCTTAGTTGTGACGTGCCCTGTTGTGAATTTAGCTGGCTTCCTATTTGGGATGCTCTCCACTACCCCCCAGGGGATGAGGGGGGAGTGGTGTTGGGAGACTGACTAGGGTTCCCAACTAAGTTTGCTCCAAGAAAGGATGAACCAACGATTGTGGCAATGTTCCGTCTTTGATGCCTAAACGGCGAAAGACCTGGAACCCCTGTCGATAATGGGGGGAGGCCCAAAAGATGCCTGGACCGACGAGGTTTCGTTGGAACTGTTTGGGTGTCGACCATGTTAGGTTTTGGAAAACTTTTTAGGGGATTGATTCAATTATCACGACAAATTTATGGCCACATACATAAAACAATGCAAAAATGAAATGAGTTTTCCCTTTAACTTAATCTATGTGATCAATCAAGCAAAAAATACTTTTGTTTGTTTGCGCGTGATACTCAAAATCCTAGAAGACCTATTACGTCCTCACACACTCAAAAGTAACTGGGCCTTGAGAAGAATTATTGCAACTACTGGCACAATGTCCCGTAAGAGCTGACGACGCCCCTAGTCAGCTAAAGAGAATCCACCAAGGTAAGGGTATAGGGTTTGATGCTTGCATGCACCGTCACCTATAGGGTAAAGGATGCCCTAGTTTTTGGCCACTAAGAACCACCGTCCCACGTGAGCGTTCGAGTCTTGGGCTTCTTGGTAGTCAGCTAACAGTACCGAGTATCAGCTGGGTCAGGTAGCCCCAATTGATACCGCACGCACTGCACCTAAGCCTAACCTCCTCTGAATCGGGTCTCTGCCGCGCTCGGGTTTTCTTTTCCATGGGCTGATAGGTGGATTTTAAAGCTCCCTAAATAAACAACTTCTATGTTTCAATGTGAAGTGTGATCAAGGAAGCTTATTGGATGCCTACCCCATTGATCGTAACTTAATCTATAAATTCTTTTATGGCCCCTGTGGGGAGAATTTAGCGAGTTGGTTTAAGTTAGTTTTAGGTGGCTTTATTTTCTTAGTGGGTGAGCCAGTGTGAGTGTATGGTGAAGAATCTCATAATTTGAACATATGGATATCGGTGATCCTTTATAAAATTCCCCTAGTTAAACTATGTGATGTTGTTCCTTGCTCAAATGGAAAAAATTGTGGATAATGGGCCGCTTCCAAATATTCCTAGCTAGTCTATGTGAGTAACTAAAGGGAGATGGTGAATCACAAATGTAGAGCGTTCATATGCTTGTCTAGGGTCAACAAATGGTGCAAAGACAACTTAGATTACTTGATCTAATTGGCGATTCAATCCTAGTCCCGCAATTTCCTAGATGCAAAAATTGAATTTAAACTAAACAATTTCTACACTAGCTTATGCATGTGTGGTCTTGGGCCACTTACTCGGACTAGTTAAACTAAGTGTGCATATGAGAATTTGCAAAAACATAAATTGTTAGGAAAGAAATGGTTAATTTTCCCCCTACTTAAACTATGTGAACACTTTTTGCAAAGACCAACTTAAATGAAAACTAACTCTATGCCTACAGAAAGCAGCAAGAAATGAGTTCTTAAAAGCTGTGGGGTATTAAAACAAGTGCTGGCAGATACATTAGGGGTTGCCCAGCACACTTACAAGAAGAAAAATGCAGAATATGGGGAGAAAAAAATATCAGTCTGCAATTTGCGCACAAAAAACCTTGACAGGTGCGCCTCCCTGCACACAAGTCAGTCCTGAATGCGCAATGTGGCTCTGTGAGGAAAAAATGTGCGTAAAAATCCCGCAAGTAAAAAGATTAGGAGCTGCCTTATTTAGTCTGTCACCTCAGTGAGTCTGGGGACTGCAAGATGGGTCAGAGGACTGCCAGATCCACTCCAACATAGACAAAGGGTCTCCTGCAAAATATGGCACAACCACATAAACTTGGAACACATCAGTGGAGTCGCCAATCCTGTTGTGGTGGATTAGTCGCATGGGTGTACGAAATCGCACCAGCTTAAAGAGTGTGGTCTAATATTTAAACTCTTGGTAATAGGCAGAAAGTGGGGGAGCACAAAAGCATAAAAATTAGTGGAAATAGTATGCTAAAGTATGCTCTAGTTAAACTAAAACTAAAACAAAAATATATAGAAGCTATATAGAGAGTCAAAACGATAATAATGCAAATGATGGCTTGATGGCCTCTTCTTATTAAACATTTGAAATGGAGACGAAATTTTACCCACTTGCCAAAGGGCCCCTAGGCAATGGCTCTAGGTCCCGATGCAAGGATGTTGCCTTCCAAGCTCTACCTCTGGTGCAGTCTCCCTCTCTCTCTCTTTGCTGTGGTGGACTAAGATGTTGGGTGGCCAACGATCGAGTCCTCTTTGGCTCCAGCTCTAGGTCACACACTGTTGGTGTTTCTTGGGCAACTTTGGCCAGCATAACAATGTGATCCCCCTTTCTTCATCTCCTGGGGGTTTTATATAGGTGAGTTTCAAATCCTCCTTCCCTTCCTTTGTACATGATGGATAGTGACCCAAGGGAGAGGTGTGATTCCATTGTGTGCTCACATAGTTCTCAGGAGGCGTTGGTGGCTGTCCTTAGGCGGATTTCACATGAGTAACTGTCCTTTGCTATTGTGGTCCCAGAAAGCAAATTTTTTCCATTTCCAGGAATGCACGCTTATCGAGCAAAAAGGCGTGAAGAAGGCGCTCTTCTTGAAGGATAACACGCACAATTCAACATTTATGACTAGTTCAAATTTGATTTTCTCAAAACCTTAGAGATTTTAAACACTTCTTGATTCCATAATGTATTCCTACCCTATAAATACTTAGGCTTGACATTAATTGATGTCGTCTTCTACTGTACGATTTTCCAGTGTTAACATATATTTTATTTAATGGTAAAAGATCCAACATATAACACAAATGTATATACATAGATGAGAGAAGTACAATGATGAAGTGAACATATAAGATCATCTGTAAATGGAAGAAGAGGGTGTAGGGGGAAGAGATGAAAATGAGTGGAGAAACATATAGAAGATGTTGTGTACATGTTAAGTTGACATGGGGGGAAAAGAGGGAGGTCTAAAGTCGGCGAGCGAATGTTGGGATGCATAATTTCTATATATCTTCGAGGACAAGAAAAGATGCAACACCATATTTTATCTCTTCTAAATTGACAAGGACAACCTTCAAGCAGTCGACACAATTGAAGCGGTATGTTTTGACAGACAATGTAAAAAGGAAATGGCGACATGAAACCTTTTAACATATCTCATGGATATCATTAGGCTCTGTGGAGAGTAGGAACAAGTCTTTGGCTATGATACCTAGGAGCTCAGTTGCGACATTATCGAAAGCTGTGACATTGTGCATCACCCCTGTGTAGTCATGCATTTCAAGCCCAAGCACATAGCGGTAATCATATTCCAAGAAGTCGCCATCAAATTTACTGTAGTGTCACATTCCATCTGAGTGGTGCAAAACCTTTTTCATGCATTGGATGCCACTGAATGAGAGAGGGCATGCAAGTGAGTATAAATATTGCATATTAATAGATTTTATGGTTGCACAAACAAAGAACCATGCTGCTTTTCAAGGGGTTGCAAGTCCAGCAGGTCGGCAATCGTACGTTGTGGGTAGGCTCGTGTTGAAGACCTAGAGAAATTTCTACTCAATGATGGTGAAGAACTCAAGTAGCCTCATTTGTGGAACCATGTTTGGAGTTGGTGAGTCTTTGGAATGTTTGGATTCAAGAGGAGGTTGCTGGTGGATATGGTCCCTACGGTCCTTCCATTAAATTCTGCTACACAACCCCCTTTGATTGCAAGCACAGGTGATGTACCTAAAGAGAAAAGAATTGCAAGGTCCTTGCTTGTAAAGTGGAAACCTCCACCCCAAAAGGTGATGTCAATGCTATACCCAAACATGTCTTCCAAGTTGAGAGTTTTTTTGGGTGTTTCAGTCCCATCTCTTTGCCAAATGGTGGAGGTAGGGGAGCTAGATCTGACTACACCAATGATGTCCAAAATTGAGTCGAGGTTTACAGATCCAATTTCAATGATATGTTTGAAGCAGAAGCAGTGGAAAGGAATATTTTGAGCATCATCTAAGAAAACTTGGACAGTGGCAGCTGCAAAGAGGAAGACCTCCCATTTTCTATTTAGATGGTTGTAGTTTGGGTTTTCTGGTTTGACTGTGCCATTTGAGACCATGTAAACATGTCCAATTTGGACGAGGGCATGTAAGGAATCTACTAGGTCATTGAAGGTGGATAGATGGATCTCATCATTATCACAACCAATGAGGTCAAAGCTGAAGACCTTTCTAGAGCCCTGAACATTGTTCCATGGTTGATGGGTTGTTTTTACAAGCACCGAACCTTGGATTGACTAATATTTACGATAGGGGATAAGCACCATGAATGAAATGATACCTAGTGCAACAGAGGATACCTGAGTTGATGTTGAAGTGGAAACCCCTGTCGAAATGGGTGTATGAATGGAGGGGTTTTGAGACGTTGAAGAACCAGATTGGAATGTTAATGAATGAATAATTTGAAGAAGGTTTGGGTCCCTAATAAAAGATGCATGACGATGGGAAACTTCGAGCTCAAGTTGGAGGAAAGAAAACAAACAAGAAAGCAATGGGTTATTATTTGTAGCGTAAGCAGGGTAGAGATGGAAAATAAAAATAACACATAAAGGATGGGGTGAAGAGTGTGAACATACACATAGTTCTATAAAAAAGTGCAAGAGGCTTTTCTGAGAATGATAATTGACCCAAGGTGGAGGTCACTGGAGACGACATGGCCATTGTATGCAGACGACATAAAAGTTTAGTGCTGGAAACCACCATAAGAAAGGGAAACATGATAGCGTTTGGACGATGTCTTTATCGAAGGAATAAGGCTGAGCTCGACTATTTGGAGGGATGGTCGGAGTGATGTAGAGCCAGCTAGTAGAAAATTGATCGCATTTGTTGTTAGACTAGGCTTCATGATGAGACATTTCAAAGATGTCTTGAAATGCAAGAACCTGCAATATGCAGGTATAAGGGTAGGGATGAATGCAATAGTTCGAAGAAGACGATGATCAATAACTGTAGAGGTGTTAAAAAGGTGTTTGGTTCTGCACGTTTGGCGAAAACATGCAGTTTGAAAGCAATATATTAGTGTGAAAGAAATATGTCTTAATTTAAGGGATCTTGGAAGCTATGTAATAAGAGAAGGCTATGGTTGGAATGAAGGGGTTCATCAGAGAAAATTTTAGTTCCAAAGACAATCATATGCCATTTAGTTTTTGTAAAAATATAATTGATGATAGGAAGCCCATATTTGTAATTCAAATGCAAGGAAGGGGAAATTGCATAATTGGAGAAAATAAAACATATAATTGAAAAAGTATGAAATGGGGCAACAAGTGCTACAATATTCAGGGAAACAAGGATTTTTTAGGCAGGAGTTTCTCATTTAAGGATGATATTAGGTTTAGGTTAGGTTTTCTAAGAGAGTCTAACACCATTTTTTGTTGTTAATAATTTTTATGCAAGGAAAACTACTAACCCTTATAGCCTAAGTGATGGGACTAATGATTTTGGTTGGAATGTTAAGGGAAATTCCCAGTCAAAATCCTTTCAAATGTGGTGGTTTAGAGCATTCTAATAGCATGTCAATTAAAAGGAGCTAACACCACTAAAGGTCAGAACCATCCAAACAGGTCTTCCAATTTGAGAAGCATAGGTTGATACTCGACTACATAGAGTCCAAAAATTTCATGAAATATTTTTGTTGAAGGTTCAAGAATACAAAAAGAAAAGAAATGAGTGTGACTAATTTCATTAGGAACATATATTCATAATAAAGATTGGGATAAACCACTTGTGAGAAATGTGTGTAGTTTTGTTGGAGGTTAAAGGGTACAAAAAGAAATGAAATGAGTGTGACTAAGTTCATTAGGAACAGATATTCATAATAAATATTGGGATAAACCCACTTGTGAGAAATGTGTGAAATCACAATACACCTTATGTTTATAAAACATGATGGTACTGGTATTTTTTTATTATTATTTAATTTAAGAAGTGTTGCTTGCTTGTGGAGGATTTTCAGTTGGAGATTCATAAATATGTTGCAATATTGAAACAGTCTCTAAACCTAGGTTGGTTAGTATCTAATAGATATAGAAAGAAACATTGGAGCAACAAGGGTGTAAAGTCATTTTGTAAGAGAAGAAGTCCAAGAGAGAATCTGGAAATGAATAACGTTACTGATAAGGAGGAGGATCTAGTTAACTCTCTGAGGATGAATTATTTGTAATTTTCTCATTAAAAGTTAGCTTAATAAAAATTCTAGGAAGGAAAAGGAGGTGGCATGTAGAAGTACCTTCTTTCTGGTTATGAGTATGTTACATCAAGGTTTGATTGTCTGAGGAAATTTGATCAACTTGATGGATTTCTCCTATTGAATGAGTGTCTATAAGAAGCTTGCAAAGGGAAACTTAGAGGTTCGAAGTCCATTGGTTCTAATAAAAGAATAGGTGAGTTAATTTGCAATGGTTCTAGTGAAGTTTGCATTGGAATTTGATGCTTTGAAGGGCAGTAAATTTTCAAGCTAATTGAATATTTTGAGATGTCATATAATCTTAAAAAGTGATAAGAAATAAACAAATTTGTGTACATATTCAATTGTTCTTTGATATTGTATTCCTTATTACTTCAACCCGCACTCATATAAAAATTATGGATGGAATGAAAAATAGTTTGAGTTTCAATAGTGATCTACAACATTGTTTTATTAAACCCTTTTTCAAGGGTTGATGGGTTAGTACATATAGTATTCCCTTAGATGAAATGGGCAACATCCCATTACAAATAGAGGGTATTCTCCATGAGCCTTTTATGTGAACAAAGAATGGCAGCAAACATGTATCCTTTTCATGATGTATAACAAAGAATAAAATGATTTCATTAGAGGAATTCAAAGAATGGCTAACCATAATTGTGAATGACAACCAACATGTGAAAAATATAGGCTATATTGGGCCCATTTAGAAGAATGTGCAAGGAAAATATATAAATCATTAGCCTTATTGATAAGAATGAGAGTCTAGTTGAGCATGGTGGGATAAATCAATTGTAAGTTCCTTATGTAAGAACTTAGAATACGTTAATAATAATTTTAGTAAGGCAAAGGAGGTGGCATTCATTTAGAAGCACCTTGTTTGTGTTTACTGTTACAGAAAGGCATGATTTCATGAACAGGTTTGTGCAGGTTCATGGGTTTTCTGTATTGAACTAGTATCGAGAAGAAACCCATAAGAAGCCCATAAAGGAATTTCAAATGGTTGTAATAAAACCATAGCTCACTTAATTTTGACCTTGTTCCATGCTATGCATAAATTTCCAATGGAATTTAATGTTTTTAAGCATAGAAAGTTTTGAAGTAATTTTTTTTTCGAGATCTCATTCTTAGCTGAACACATTTAGCAGTCACGGGAAACATTACAGTTAAATAGGCAACATGATTTCATTCTTAGTTTAACACATTTAGAAGTTACGAGCATCATTACAGTTAAATAGGCAACATGATTTGTCTGTGCAAAGTAGGAAGAAGAAATAGCCAATTTGTTTACAACTACGAGCATTAAGTACAACTATGAATAATGTGGCCCAACAAACCAGAAGAATCAATGTGTAGATATATGTCCCTACCATGATGTATAAGAAATAATAAAATGGTTTCCATTAGAGGAATTAAAATAATGGCTAACCATAATTGTGAATGACAACCAACATGTGAAAAGCAGACACTGTCTTGGACCGATTAAAAAAAATAGCCAAGGAAAATATAGAAATCAATGAACTTATTGATAAGGATGATTGTTTAGTTGATAATGGCGGGATTAATCAATTGTAATTTCCTCATGCAATAACTTAGAATAAAACAATAATAATTTTAGGAAGGAAGAGGACGTGGCATCTATGTAGAAGTACCTGTGTTGTGCCTATCAGGTGCCAGGGAATTTCCATCTCTAGATAGATCCCAGATAATGGGAAATCCAGAATATGTCAATTGAAATATTTGTAGGTGTTTCCTATTCTTATATAAAACATGGATTTAGAATCCCTGGATTCTAAAATTGTATTAATTCATCTTCTACAAAAAACACAGACCTAGATGGTGGACTTCATGTGAGGAAGCGAGTGGAACTAATGGAAACATTTAGGGGAGAAAGAAAGAAAAACTAACTTCTGAATTTGGGTGAACAAGTGAAATGGTGAGATACATAGGCTTGTTGGAATATCAAAGGAGAATTTATGTTTCAAATCTTGGGGAGCACCATTATAGTATGAAGTGTTATGTATGAAGGTGATGTGACCCTCCTTTGTTGCATATCTTATATATCGATGGATCCAATAATGAATTGCAGTGATGGATGTTTCTACGATACACATTGTATCAACTCCACCCTTGTTGTGAATTACAAGGTCACTAATCCGTTTCTTTTGGAAACCTTATCTATAAAGCAATACTTTGTAGATTTACATCGTGGTGAGCATGATCAAGCTAATGTGGTAGCAGAGTCCAGTGTGTGACATGGATTATAAAGCATATGGACGGTTGACCTATTGACATTAGCAAAAGTTTGGAAATCTAAAACTTCCATAAATGAGAATTATTGGTAAAATTAGATACTGATGAAAACTGTATTAGGCCTATTAGATGTCAAACTATTAGGTGCCAAAGACTCTCCATGTCTAGATAGATCCTAGACAATGGGGAATCTATAATATGTTAGTTTCCGTCTTTGTAGGTGTTTTTTATTTTCAGATAGAACTTGGATTCAGACTCCCTTAAATACAGATTTTTATTAACTCATCTTTTAGAAAAAAAAAACAAACCTGCATGGTGGAATTCAGGTGAGGAAGTGAGTGGAACTAATGGCAGAAAAAATAACTTTAGAATTAGGGTACAAAAATGGAAGGGTGAGTTGTGTATGCTTGTTGGAACATCAAAGGAGAATTTATGTTTTGATTTTTTGGGCCCTGCTTTAATTTTTGTCTTAGAAGAAACTCATCCTTCAATTTCTGTCTTAGAAGAAACTCACCCTTCAATTTATGTTTTATAAATGCGTCCTTCAAATTCTGCCTCGAAAATCTCACTTTTTTGCACATGCAAACATAAAAAATAGTAGATGATGATGATCCAATTGTGGTCTAAGTGAGGAGGTCAAGTGGCTATATACAATGATATTTTGGTGCCCCAAGGGGCACATCTCTTCATGCATCTAGAATTTTATTAACTCATCTTTTAGAAAAAAGAACACACCTACATGGTGGAATTCAGGTGAGGAAGTGAGTGGAACAAATGGAAAAATTTAGGGGAGCAAGAAATAAAAACTAACTTTAGAAGTAGGGTACGCAAATGAAAGGGTGAATTGTGTATTTTTGTTGGAACATCAAAGGAGAATTTATGTTTCATTTTTTTGGTCCCTCCTTTAATTTCCATCTTAGAAGAAACTCATCCTTCAATTTCTGTTTTATAAATTCGTCCTTCAATTTCTGCCTCGAAAATCTCCTTTTTTTGCACATGCAAATATAAACAATAGTATATGGTGATGATCCAATTGTGGTCTAAGTGGTGAGTTTGAGTCGCTATATACAATGATATTTTGGTTCCCCAAGGGGCACATGTTTTCATGCTAGGCCGATTTAAAATTTTTTATGCGACCTGTACTTTTGGAGGAAGAAATTGAATTTTAAGTTTAAATTGCAAATTTTCTTCTTTTTCATTTTTTCTATAGGTTTGACTGGTAGTGAAGGATACCGACCAGAGCTACGAAAATTCAACAATGACTAGGAAAACTTGTTACATCGTATGGGTTTCAATGGATTTTTTGTCTATGTTTGATTGAGTTAATGAATCATTATTGCTACTAAAACTCTCTAGTTTATCTGGAGATATTTGCTTTTGTGAGCTTTGATTGGAGGTATTGAGATGCCTGCCTGAGAACATGCCTCAATGTATCAACAATTGTTATGACCTTGAAGGCTTTTGAAAATTTGGCATGCATATTAGAATAGATGGTTTGTTAGGTACTTGTAAATTCCTCTTGGGGGTTCACATAAAAAAATGCTCAATGTTTCCCTTCATGCCCTGTACAAGAATTCTAAGACATCTCAAACATGGTGCAAGTAGAGTCCTTAACTTGTAACTAGCAGTTCAGAAACTCAGATTAGATAGGTCATCATTGGAGTTACATATATGATATATTTTATCAATTTCTCACCAGTGGATTGTGAGTAGGATCATCTCACATCGGACAACTGAGGTTAAATCCCATGTTGATATAGATGGGAAGACCCTTCTTTTTACAAGAGATAGATTTCAACAAGGACATTCTGGCTCAAATGTTGAACAAAATAATTTTTTCTTGTTATTCCAGATTCATATTCATCTCTCAAGGTGAATCGACTAAATTTAGTGACTAATTTGAGTAGTCAACCCAAATTCCAGACAAAATTGGATATAGAACTTCCCAGATTTCTTCATTTATATGAGACATCAAGTGATCACGCATCCCATACTCTGACGAGAACATCAAACATCTACAGACACTTCCACCAGGAAGAATCAATCTCAAAGGCTGAGGAAGAAGTAATAATAAAAAGGAGAGTTATGATATGTGGATCTATAAGTGGTGAAGGTTTCCATGTGATGTTTATGTATTTACATCCATAAAGCTGGTTGCTTTTCCAATTTTGGTGAGGTTTTATTCAAATGGGAAATTACCTGGTGAGTTAAAGAAACCATGTAGCCTACTTCCATTTAGTATCATCATATGAATGTTGTGATGTAAAAGGTCTACATGGAAAGCCTAAAGCAACTACAGGGAAGGAGCAAATAGTAAAAAGGCCACTGTTGAAAAGTGTACATAGGTTACCAAATTAACAAGCCTTCTTTCCCTTCTCCAAGACTATCCTAAGTCAACTTGAGGGAGAAATGTTTTTTATATATGCAGTTTAAAGAGACAGAGAGAGAGTTAGACAACTCATTCTAGAGACAATATCTCATTCTCTCATCAACAGAGTATTGACCACCATCTCCATTGCAGGAAAGAATCTCAATGGTAGCTTGCCACTTATGACTCATTATGATGTAGACAATCTCCTGGGAAATATGTGATTTGATATTTTTATGTTTTATTTGTAATACTATTCACTTTTTTCTAAGCATTTATTTATTTAAATATTGATTCCAACTCTTAAACGAGTGTGAAACATATGGGTGTGAAGCTTGAAAGAGAAACCAAAACATTTCAATTCCCTGCATTGTTATACAAACAATCAACGAGTTTCTCTATAAGATCTATTTTTGGATGGCATAACTACTAGTGAACTGAATGGTGAGAAGTTAGAACTAGTTCATGAATTTTATGACAAAGAGAGAAAGAGGAAGAGGACGAGAGGAGATAAAATAGTTGAAAAGGGCATAGAGACAGATTTCAGAATAGAGACAAAGACTAGTTAAACCAATAAAGTAAATTTGTAACATTGTTCGGGAATTTTTGTCTCGTTTTAGACAAGAAAGGAATTTTTTGTTGCCTCCTTTTAGAAAAGCCTAAGAAATTTCAAATGGTTTTAATAGAAGCATAGGTCACTTAAATGTGACCTTGTTCCAGGTTGTGCAGAAGTTTCGAATGAAATTTTATGTTTTTAAGCGCAGGAAGTTTTGAAGGTAAATGAATTCTTATCTCATAGAAGAAAAGAAAGTGACAAGAAGACAGACAAGTTTCCAATACATTTGTGTAATTTTTTTAAAAGTGATTTTTCCTTGTTTCACTAACAACTCAATTGTTTTTCAGTTTAATATCTAACCTTAAATTTTGACGTTCCATTAAAATTAAGATTGTTTCTTCATTTATACCTTGAAAGTGAATATTCTTTAATAACAATAAAAAATTCCATTCCCAATAAAAGGAAAATATCACTACACTATTGACATAATAAAAAACCTTGTGGATTCCATCACTTTTCCAAGGATTGCATATACTAATTAAATCGTGAAGTACCATGAAACAATTTAGTTTATAAGTAAATGTCCATATGGTGTATGTTTAAATCAAATGAAAAGGATAAATTCTCTGGTGAGTTAAAGAAACCATGCAGCCTACTTCCATTTAGTAGCATCATATGACTGTTGTGATGTAAAATGTCTACAGGAAAGCCTAAATGCATCTACATGAAAGGAGTAAACAGTTAAAAGCCCACTGTTGAAAAGTGTGCACAACTTTACCAAATTAGCAACCCTTCTTTCCCTTCTCCAACGCTATCTTAAGTAAACTTGCCTAAGGGAGAAATGTTTTATATATATGCAGTTTAAAGAGACAGAGAGAGATTTAGATAACTTATTCTAGAGACAATATCTCATTCTCTCATCCACAGAGTATTGACCACCATATCCACTGCAGCCAAGAATCTCAATGGAATATTGTCACTTATCACTCATTATGATATAGACAATCTCATGGAAGATATGTGATTTGATATATTTATGCTTTATTTGTAAGGTTATTCACTTTTTTCTAAGCATTTATTTATGTAAATATTGATTCCAACTCTGAAAAGAGTGTGAAATGGATGGGTGTGAAGTTTGGAAGAGAAACCAAAACACTTCAAGTCCTGCATTTTTATATAAACAGTCAGTGAGTTTCTCTATAGGATGTATGTTCGGATGGCAGAACTAGTAGTGAACTGAATGGCAAGAAGTTAGAACTAATTCATGAATTTTCTAGAAAAGAGAGAAAGAGGAAGAGGAGGAGAGGAGATAAAACAACTAAAAAGGCCATAGAGACAGATTTTATAATAGAGACAAAGAATAGTTAAACCAACAAAGTAAATTTGCAATTTTGTCAGGGAATTGTTGTCTCCTTTTAGACAAGAGAGGATTTTTGTTGTTGTCTCCTTTTAGACAAGAAAGGAATTTCAAGTGGTTGTAATAGAAGAATAGGTCACTTAAATGTGACCATGTTCCAGGTTGTGCAAAAGTTTCAAATGAAATTCTATGTTTTGAAGCGTAGGAAGTTTTGAAGGTAAATGATTTTTTTGAGATCTCATAGAAGAAAAGAAAGTGACAAGAAGAAAAAAAAGTTTTCTACATCTTCAAGTGTCATTTTCCAATGTCCTCCTTATTTCTTGAACGTTCACACATATTAAAAATATGTATGGGCTGAACGTGCATTCATATTTCTTGAAGAAGAAATCAACTAGAATCATGATGTCTTCAAATTTATTTTTTGTTTGAAAAAAATGCAAAAACGGTTTTTTTTTTCAAGTTCATAAGTGAAAATGGTAGTAGATTTATAATAGTGAATATTGGCTTAGCAAGCAGCACCAACAGAAAGAAAAATTTTACTTTACTATTATTTTGAGCTATTATGAACCAATTCAGTTGTATTTAACGTATCAAGCAGTGGTAGATGCAAGGGCCAATGTATATAACAGGAAAATCACGAGAGTTCTGCTAACTGTAAAGTCTGTGCTAAAGTGAATGAAAGGTATGAACCAAGTTGCAAGACCTGCAAGATTTAGGTATAAGGTACAATGGTTGTTTATATATTAACCTTGTTGGTACCATTCATAGTAAAGGCTTTCACTTTTCAGCTTTCAAGAAAAGCAGTGCATGGAGATTTGAAGGACGAAGAACCAGTTCAAAGTTCAGAAAATGATGGAATACATTGATTTGGGAAAACCATACTCGCTTCCTTCCAAAAATGGGCATGAAGAAGTGAACAATCACAATGTCTTCAACCAATAGATATGTTTTTAAAAGGATTCAAAAGATATTATACAACTAAGGGCTTAAGATAATTATTGTATGGTTTGCTGTTAATTGACCTAGATGATGAAACTGGTTGATTAACAAGGGAGAATTGACTGGTCGAAGCATTCTACACCAGGAAATAGCATTGTTTCATTGGGATGATATTTTGACTTGGTGCACAAGAGTAATGGACCTTTTGCAATAGTAGACAGACACACCCTCTTGTAACAACACACAGACGAGCAGGGAGAAATGCAAGAAAGGTATGAGAAGTAAAAGAAGCATTCAAAACGTGAATTCATAGGAATGTTAAAAATTAACTAAAATTAGGAACAATATAAATTATTAATGCTATATATTAACTGACTCCAAGCACAATGATAGAAGTCTGGAGATTGTTTCAGGTTTGAAAATCACCTCCACACAGGTGACGCATGTTTAGCAACCACTTCACTGAAGATGGAGGGTTAATGTCTCATGGTTAATGTTGGTGAATGTAGGAGGTCCGTAGAAGCCACCGCATATCCTTTCCTAATAAAGTACACTTTAAACAAAATGAAAAGGAAATTGTAATATGGAGCTAATAAGGGCTACAATTTTAAAAAAGAAACTTTTCACTTAGATCTAGGCAGACGTTGTTGTGACCATGTGGCCCGCCAGGTGCTCGACGAGTCTGTTTCCATAGCTCTACTACTGTGTCTGCAATTAGGTGCAAGGCATGCATGAGGCCACCTAACGATCCACCATTTTCTATTTGGGAATGTGTAAGACTATCCCATAGGAGGGTTCATCTTCCTCCACTGAGAATCAATGCATAATGGAGTATGGATATCTCATATCTCATACGATGGGATACGAGCATAATTCATTATGGACTCTCTGCAATTTTTTTTCTGCAGAACAATGCTCTTAGTGTTGATCCCTCCCTTTCTTTAGAGTGACGATCTAGGCAAAGGTAGCATAGAAGAGACCTATCGATTATGGAATCTCTACAATTTATTTTTTTTTTTTTTTTTTTTTTTTTTTTTTTTCTGTAGAACAACGTTCTCAGTGTTGATCCCTCCCTTTCCTTAGAGTCTTGATCCTGGAAAAGATAACATAGAAGAGACATGACAAAGCTAGCATAGAAGAGACCTAATGAGTATAAATAAAAATCCATGCCATCCTCAACTGGTTTTAAGGTCTAGGGCTCTATCTATCTTGTTTGTGAAGGAAAGTTGAACCAGAAATGTAGGTAAAGAGATCAACCACAAAACTACCACCATGGTTGTGATGTTTGTTAATACTTCGCTAGTGTTGCTAGTTTATGCAGCAATACGAATGACACATAGGAGGTCAAAGCCATTATAAGCCATGGATAATCCAGAATTCTAGGTTAGATTGTGTAATTATTAAACATCCTAGGTGAAGGGGTTTTAGATGTCTTCAGTTTATTTTGCAGAGGGACTAACAAGTATGTAGGTTTATGTTGTCTACCCAAGTATTTTACAACAGTTTGTATTTAAACAGCTAAAGTTAATTTTTTTTGGCAAAACAAAGTTATATATAGAACATGCTAACATGTATACATGGCATCAAATTTGATAGGGTGATATGGTTAGCTGATAGTGCGATACCACCTACTTGTTTGCCAATGGAAATCTGGAGTAGGGATCTCTACAAAGGAAGAAGCAACAAAATACACCAACAACCAACAGCACCAGGAAGAAGCAGCAAATTGCAGGAACAACAACAACAAATTGAAAGAACAACAACAGGAAATTTCACCAACAACAAAGTCCAGCAACAACAAATTCCAATTCCACGAGAGGGGCATCATAAAATAAGGATCGAGATGAAGAGGCTAAATAGAAGAGTAATGACAAATTACAAAGACATGTTGCTCTTATTGCTCATAGAAAACGCATAAATATTTTGATCAGATCCGATTGTGGAAGGTCGAAGATGAAATGTAGTTGATCTGATTGCGGGAGAGGAGAGCTACACAGTGTTAATGAGAGCGATTGTGGGAGAGCAGAGTTAGGTGGTGGTGTTAATGAAAGTAATGATGTTAATGAAGGTAGTGTGTGTTAATGAAAGTAATGAAATATTTGATTTCAAGTAGTGATAGATTTGATTTCAGTAGTGGTGAGAGTAAGTGTTTATGACAAATATTGAGTAGAGAGATCTGTTTTCAGTAGCGGGAGTAATGACCTTATTAATGATGAAAAAGATAGAGTAGATAGAGTAATGTGATGAGAGTGATGTCTCTATTAATTATAGAGACTGTGGATACCTAGGTAGAGTATCAACACTGAGAGTTAGTATATCTGTGAAGGTCGGTGGCTGAGTTAGTATATATAGTATATGTGATTGTAACGGTGGGTGGATAGCTAGGTAGAAGATGACATAGGAAATTTTGGTTAACGACAACTATAGAGGACGACGAATCTCTACAGTGTCGCCACGAAGAACCCCAAAATAGAACACTTATCATCATAATTAAATTTAGAATTATTAGTATATACAGTTATAATAAATTTATTTGATACCTAGTACATTTCAAGTATAGAGCCATACTTTATGAACATTCCTTGAGACTTCCTCTTGAAATGAACATAATAGATTAGTCACTTATATTTATAAAGTGTATATTATAATATTATAGTATAAATTTTATTATTATTATTATTTTTTTAAATAATATTTATATATTAAAAAAAATTAGAATGACTTTTTATTATATTTAAAAATAAACACTTTATATTTGTATTAAATATATCATGAATTTGTATATTTTTTGTTTCAAAAATAATAAAAATGAATTATTTCTTATGGATAATATATTAATTAAGAGAAAAATATAAGATGATAATTTAATTATATTATTAATTAGCCAATATTAAATATTGAATTATTACTCACTCAATTGAATTTAATACAACTAGTTTCACTTTTATATATTTTTTTGTATTTTTTATAATAAACAAAATATTCATACATTACTAATATTATTAAATAAATATTTTTTCAATAAAATAGTGTCATATAAAAAACAATAGACTAATTAGTTCAATTTATTCATTATTATTAACAAAAATTAGAACCAAATTATAATTAAAATAATGGGTTTAAATATTTTTAATTTTGATCTCACATTATAGATTACTGTACCTATATAATTTAAATGGTTGATAATTGCCAATAAACATCAATCTATGATAGACATCAAAATGCTTATCTAGTGATATACCTTTGCTAAGGGGTAAAATGCTTGGGTGGTAGTTGATAGATATCCCTCTTAGGGCTTTCCGGTGCCCGAGGCAGACTGTCACATTAGTTGCAAAGTTACAAAGACATTGCACTCATGTTCATACTAGTGCATAATTGACAAAGAGAGATATTGAAGGATTACCTATTTGTGGACAACAGATCCTATCGAGAGCGCTAAGCAGTGTGGGAGAAGTCTTTCCCCACCGAATCCAAATCTAGATCTTGCAACCAAACAAAGCACCCGTCTAATATTCACAGTGGTATCGCTAACTAATAATTAAACAAGTATATAACCAACATTAAACTATGAAAATCTGAGCCATTTATATCATGCTTCATAGACAAATGACCAACAAATGTGACACTGAAACATCAAATGTAAAAAACATATACAATTCTATTAATATATAAGAAGGATGATTACAATCGTTGGTTGTACCAAGCCCTCCTCAGTCTTCCAATTCCTCTCTCTCTTTCCTCTATCTCCGAGTACGATGATACTTGGGCTAAGAGTTCTCAATGAACCTTGCCAATCAGTAAGCCTCCCACTCTACAATTAAATTCTACTCTACACATGATCAAACCTTCGACCCTTGACCAAAAGCCCAAACCTCCAATTTATAGGAAATAGAGAGGAAAAACCTTGTCAATCCTTTCAATCAGTTCAAATTGGGAAAGATCTTGATGTTCCCTTTCCTTTCCTTGATTTTTCCCTCTATAGTTGTTCAGTTGTTTTCGAAACATCTAATAAAAGGTTTGTTCCATAAGTTGCTACTTTTGAACCTACTCTTTCTGAGAAAAAGCAGGAAATGCCAGTCAGTTTTCGTGGGATTTTTCCCTTTTCACATGAAGACATGGATAACACTGCCCCTTAGGCTAGACAGAGCATTACCCTAGGCGCTAACGCTCCCTTTGCATGTCTGGGATGTGTTATAACTCGACCTAGCTACCTCTGGGGGTGCGTTACCTTGGAAAAATGGGTCTTTGTCTGGGTCCTTTTCTTCCTTCCATGTTACCTTCTTCTTTGAGCTGATGAGGAGGTAATTTTCCCTATAACAGATGCCCCCTAACGTGTGAGGTTAGAGGAAAAGATGACGGAAAAAATACTTTCTAATATATATAGTAGAGTGAGAGGAGTTGGAAGACCGAGGAAAACCTGAAACAACAACATATGTCAGAAACATAAGTATCTGTCTTGAGTCGGGCATTCCCATGCTCAGTAGTTGTATCAAAATGATTTCTCTAAAAAAGAGATATGACTAGTGTGTTCACTGATAAGCACAATGTGGAAGCTTGTGTCATGAAAGGATCAATCTGATAAGCTGTCTTTGAAAATAATATCGCAACTTGGGAGAGGAAACACAACTGAAATGATGTGAGCCTCAACCCAAGGTCTTGGTCGCTGCTTCACTAAACTGCATATTTCCGCCCATGTGAATGAAGGAGTTGTAGTCAAACATGCGGGAAATCATCTGATTACCAGTCAATAATGAAAACTGTTAACAAACGCGAGGGTGGCCACCAATAAGGATGATGGTCCCCAAGATGCACACTACAATATAGCGAGTGTGAATAAAAGGATTTGATGTCGAACATGCATAGAATCATTCGACTGGGAGTCAATAATGAGAACCCCCAATCAAACACAAGGTAACCTACCACTGAGGTCTGCAAGCACTTGGGTACTGATGTGTTTCTGGATCAACTTCCTAGATAAGATGTTGAAGTCGATAGGAAGAGATATGTCGAAAGGTAGGAACTGAAGTGTCCTACATAAGTTGACACAAAATGGGAAAAGATGATTTTGTTTTGGAAGATAATCAAGAGAAAATGAGAGTAACTGATGACGACAAATGATTTCTAGTATATGATGGCTTGGATGATACAGGAAACAGTAGATAGCGGGATCGTCTTGAACAATAGAAGGCACAATAACAGGGTACCAAATAGCTTAGGCTTTTGGACACCAAAGAGTGTTAGGATTCACTAATGCAGGGACATCAGTATTCAAAGGTTAAACTCATAGATGGTAGGGTTCCGCTAATTGCGAGTGAATTTTCTAGCAAGTGCCATGTTCAAGATTTTGTGCTGCCAAATCAATCTTCAGAGTATAACAGAATAAGTATCCACTTTGTCCAAATTTTTCCCCGTCTGATTAATTTTAACGAGTCCAGGTGGGTAAAATCAGTGATCTTTTCATATTTAGGGAGTCTGAAAAACTTCATAAAAGACAAATCCAGGGGGTACCTTTGTCATGTTTGGTAACCGGGCGTGGTGAAGGGAGAATAGTAAGCTCGACATACTTCATTTTTAGTAAGTTAGTCCATTGAATTTGAATAAAGTGATAAACCTATGTTCAATGGACATCTGCCTCATTTTGTTATGAGTACGAGGAGACAGAGTAAAATCAATATTCTTCTTGAAGTTTTAATGAGTAAGACGAAGAAAAAATCGATCCTCTCTCTGAAATTTTAACGAGTCTGATAGAGAAAAACTCGATTACTTTTTTGGTTTTTTAACGAGATAGGAAAAGATGGAAAATAATGGCTCATATTTCTTCATCATGGTATTTTAACGAGCTAGATGAAGGAAACTCGAGGTTTTTTCAGTTTTACGATCTAGAAAAATAAAAATAAAGCTCGTTGCTTCTTTGTGTAAGTTTAACGAGCTCGAAGAAGAGAACTCGAGGTTCTTCGGTTTAACGAGCGAGAAAAATACCATAAAAATAATGCTCGAAATTGCTTTATCTATTCCTCATCAATAGAAGGATCTATGGCAGGAATTTTCTTGTAATACCAAGCGAAATCATCGCAGAACTGCTTAAAAAGGGATGTGGAGCATTCAATTTCCTTGGGATTGCAATCGACTCCAATTTGTATATATTCCATGATACCTGTTTTGACCGAGATATCTATGAGCATAGTCTTGGAAAGATCGCCCATGCTCCCTTCCATGTCGATAGTTTGAACAGTCGTGTAAGTGGAGGGAATGATCTCAGGTGGGTCAAAAGATGGGATTTGAATAGTGGTTGTGTCCAAATCGAACATCGAAGTGCGGTGATGAAACTCCCCCCAAGGTTGTTCCTCTAGAGACATGATCTCTGGAATAGCTTCGTCCGTAGGTAGGACTTCATCGAGGAGATCTTTAGAAGGAAGTGTGATGGGTGAGAGGGTGGTACCATTGGTCGAAACCAAAGTAGTGGAGGGTTCGGATGCTAATTGAAAGGCTTGATAAGCCAACTCAGCCGGTGATAATGGAATCTAATCTCTGTAGGAATCAATTTTTGAAGGCGCCGGTAGGATCCATGGATCGATAGAGCCATCCGAAATGGTGGATATCATTGCAATCATGTCTGGAACCTCAGGCAGTGGGAGAGGAAAAAAACCCATCAGGGAAGATGCCTTCAGAAGACCGGTACCGAAACTGACGTAAGTGTCAAGGATGCCTCCTACTAGGGGTACAGAGCTGCTAGGTAACGAGGAATAATCAGGGGTGAAAAAGGATAACTAATCCATTGTAACTATCTTCCCATCCAATGGAAAAAGGATGAGTCAGAAAACTGAAGAGACAATGGAAGTCATTGCATAATACCAACTGCGACCCAACAACAGATTATAGTAGAGATGACGATCTATGACTTATTTTTCCACAATTATCATTTTCCCATTAAGTGAAATGGGAAAGCTAGCGAGGTATCCTTTTGGGAGGAAAGTGCGTCCATCGAAAGATTTAAGGGAATTCAACAACGGAGACAAAGTGGGAGAACCCAAAGCGAGCTAGCATGCAGATGACATAAACCAGTTCGAAGCACCTTCGTCTATGATAGTGTGATGGATTGGTCTCCCTTTCGACACAACTTGAACCTAGAACGCAAGTTGGTGTGAAAGGCGAGGTTTGGATTTTTCCATGTCGAATATGGCTAACGTAGAATCCTGGGGGTCAGTTCCACCAATGGCCGAAAGCAGAACTTTCCTTTGTGCTGGTCAGGTTTGCAATACTTCGAGTGCAGGCATGGATGATAGTGCTTGTGCCAAATCTTCTACAATGTTGTAGTTTTGGGCAACACGTGAAGAGGTGTTATGAGTCGTGTGTCGAAGTGTCCCTTTAGGGGGATGAATCGCGAGGTCAGCAACAGGATTTTCGATATGAAAATCGTTGGGCGGCAGTGGATTCAAACTTGAATCAGGTTCTTGAGCCTCAATGAATGGATTTCTATAGATTTTAGCTCGAGTTTGGAGTTCAACCATCTCCATGCCATAAATGGCAGATGATCCTTCACTGGAAGGATGAGTACCACCATTGCCCCTTTAGGGGGGTTGTGGAAGATTTGAAACCATGTGTTCTTGTTGCTGTTGTGGATTAGGGAAGGTAGTGTGAAGGACGACAGGTGTCCTTCCAAAGTCCTTGATCGTAATAAAATCTATGCATTCTTGCAGTCGAGGAAATTTCTATGTCAAGTGGTCCTCCGCACAAATTCTAGAAGGGAATTTAATTAGTTTCTCCTTTCCTTTGTTGTTTTTAGCAACGTTTTTTTATTGGGATTATTCTGAGTACTGGATTTCTCTTCAGAAGGAGAGGTATTTTTCTTATTCTTCTTGTTCTGGCCACTAGGTTTTTGTGTATACTGCACAGATTTTACCTCAGCGGTGGGAAGAGAAGTCGATTGGTTAGGGGCGGTGGCAGCCGAAGATGGCTAGGAATTTTTTCCATTGAGTTGTTTTATGGCTACGTCGGAGGTCACACCAACGAGACTGTCAACGTGTGCTTCGAGTAATTGAGTAGCGAGAGGATTTGGGTTGCTAGGGGAATGGGGGAGTAAGTCATACATCGTTCCATATTGAGAATAGATGAGATCTAGATTTTGTGCACAACGGATGGATTGGTCTTTCGTGACTGCACCAGACAAGCAAACGTCCTTAGCAAGGGGTGGTAAGAGTGACTTACAAAACCAGTTTGATAAGAGATGATCCGAGATTGGTGCTTTGACTAACCTCTGCCTACGTTTCCATTCATGAATGTGATCGGATATGTGGGTGGTGGTGTCTTGGCATAGCGAGGTTAAGAGTTCTATTCCGGTTTCGTAACGAATAGGTAATTGGAATTTCTTAAGGAATTCCATTGCTAAGGTGCCAAAATTATTTACAGCCCCACATGGTAACTCAATGTACCATTTGGCAGCATTTCCTATGAGAGTGCGGGGGAAAATTCCGAGCTGGATACTATCATCCACCATGGAGTTGGAAACAAACCATAGATGAAAGGTGGTGATGTGCGTAGTCAGGTCCTCCCCTTGGTTTCCTTTGAATTTAGGGATGTCAGATGGAATCTTGTGCAGTAC
The DNA here is from genome assembly GCA_034641835.2 of Pinus albicaulis. NCBI lineage: Eukaryota > Viridiplantae > Streptophyta > Pinopsida > Pinales > Pinaceae > Pinus > Pinus albicaulis. The sequence goes on along the minus strand of CM076578.1, from coordinate 898,938,462 downwards.
TAGAGGCCAGAGTGGGTTGTGGTTGATGGGATCATTGGTCAATTTGTAGAGGTCAGGGATGTCTAAAGCTGCCAAGAATGAAAGTTGTGTGTTTTCCCCCGGATCTAGCGAAGGAAGTGTTGGTTGACCATTCGGACCATAGGGTACGCCCATCAATGTGTTACCAATGGGATAAGAAGGACTTTGTTGATAAAAGTTTGTAGTGAGTGGGGGTGTAGGGGTGTATAGTTGCTGTCCATAGGGTACGTTGTACTGGGGGGGGGAATGTTGGTTGCCCCCAGTGTAATATTTTCCGCCTTGCCCAAATTGGTTTTGGGGTTGTGTGGCCCATATAGACGCGATAGAGTTAGCCAGTGGTATACTACTATTTGCATAGTTGACCATTGGCATAGACCCTACACCAGAAGTTTGACCACTCAAAGTAACATCGTTAACAATTAGCGGTCCCGCTTTTCTTATTGAATGTAGGGGTAGGGGTACCGAAGTGCCCCCTGGAATATATGTATTGGCGACACTCCCCCCTGGCATAATAGCCAAGGGGTTTGAACTCAACAATTGGTTCCAACCGAAAATGTTGCTAAAAGTAATTGAAGTAGCCCCACTAACAGGAGCTGAAACCATGGGTCCCGGCATAGTCACTATAGGAGCAGATCCCGAAGGGTTCAGAGGTTCGCTTATAGTTGTGGTGACCGGATTACTAGGAACAGGTATAGACTAGTTACTGGGGTTGCCAGTCATTTGCATAGAACTGAAAACTGGCGAGGAAGATGGTGGTGGAACCAAGTTGGCCACCAACGACACCGACCCTATGGTCACCGGTTGTGAAATGGATGTAGGTGCAGCGGAAGACATCACTAGCACTAGTGGAACCTGAACTAACAATGGCCCAGACGAGCCAATGAGAGGAGGATTGTAAGGAGGTACAACTCCTTCAGTGAAAGGATCCTCTGGAAACTCTGTATGATAGGGAGCTATATGAAAGTCAGGGTTTGTCATTTGAGACTGCTCTTTTGGAGAAGGTACTAGCTCACTGAGATTCGACTCCTGCCATAGTGTCATTGGAGGGAGACCTTGCTTCCGTATAGAAAGATGAAGAGGGTCAAAGGATGCCACAATGACCTATTTAATTTTATCAAATTATTATTGTGATGTATTATAAAGTCTCAATGATAGTAACCACAAACCTAAAATGAAAAAAGAAAAAAGGACTTCTAAAATCAATCAATCAAGTAACCAGAAGGGGTATGACCCTATCTGAGTACTATCGTTTACTGGAGATGAAACCTAGTATCACAATAGCATACAGAGAGATTTGGTTAAATATACAGTTACGGTTACTCTAGAGCTTTGCTTGAACCTCAGAAAATAGGTGTAAGCACTCCCGTGGAGACGAGTACACTTCCAAAGACCGAAGACAGAGTAGGTATGCATGTTTTAGGTACCAGGGCAGCCCTCCCCAATCACGTTGTGTAAGTCCCTAAAAAGTCTGGCAACTAAAGATACCTTAAATCACAGACACTGTCAAGAGGGTCACGGTCGTAGACAACACACTATATGGGCAGAACACCTAGATCCCTGATCTAGTTTCGACATCCCTGAGGGGAACCCCAATATATAGCATGCCCACTGAATGCACTCGAAAGCGAGATACCTTCTCATGCACCCTAGTGTTGTCTCACACTTAACTCCAGTAGTAGTGCAGTGGCCTCGACAGTTTGAGCGTAACAAGATTTCACTTGTTAATGACTCTAGTTTCAAGTTTTGTGATCTTGGGTGATTTTCTCACTTTTCCTACCCCAAGATCCTAGCCTGAACTACTGTTGGTGTGAGCTCAGAAAAAAATTATGTGATTAATTTTATTATCGCTTGATTCTTAGTGTACTTGCTTATTAGTCTTGCAGAGGGAGTGGATGTATGAAATGTAATGAGACTCTAACTCAAAACCATCAGAAAATTTCTCTAAATATTCTATTCAATGAAGACGCTAACCAATTTTGATGCAACACGAGTGTACAAAGCATACAAATTTCGAGAATGCATGTTTGTTCTCATAAATGTGAGTGCATTCTTTTTTTACTAGCTTTGGCCTTTGTCAAACCTCCACATCGAGCTTCTCACATGTCCTAGGAATGTGCACATGTTATTTAAATAATGACATGCATGCATTATTATATGTTATGCAACATATAAGAGGCTTGTCTCCAAATTCCAGCTCCTGCAAGTGCATTGACAACAACAGGTAAACTTTGGTATAGCTTCTCACCCCTTGCTATGCATCCATAATAGCCAGAAATAATTAAATTTTGATACTTAGAGTTTAAGGGGCAGAAAGGTGGCCAAATAGCTTGGCCACCACTGTGAAGTATGACCAGGGAGAACTGCAAAGTCATGCCACCTGGGCATGCAAAATAAAAAATTAAATCAAGTGGAGTAGAGGAGTACGAGGGGAGGAGTCACACAGTATCAACCAGTTAACAAGAAGAGGGCCAAAATTTCTACAAAATAAACTGGAGCTGAGCCGAGTTATGTAAGTGCTCCAAAATTAGTTGCGCAATCTAATAAAAAGAGATCATGTCTCATCCAAACTAGTGAATGAGAATTTGTTAGGAAAAGAGACCGAAGGGGCCAAAACAAAATAGTATCAAGAGTGGGCTGTGTATTTGAACAACGTGCAGTAGCAGCAACATAACAACATCACCAGCAGTCGAGCTAGCTTCCAAAGTATGCTGCATATTAGACACAGTAGCAAGGGACCAAGGGAAGCTTTTCTCCTAACCTTAGAAAAGAAAGAGAAGAAGAACCAGAAGAAGAAGAACCAGAAGAGGAATAAGAAGAAGAAGAGGAAGAGATAGAGGGCCAAAGAAACGAGAAAAATGGAAATAGAGACAGAGGTCATAAAGGTAGAAAAAAGTGAGCAAGAAGCAGACTCACAACACAACACCACATCCCCTCAGGACAAAGAGGTAGTTGTCACCTTAGCTCCTCTGAGCGCAAAGAGAAAAAGGCAGACCTCTATGTATTTCAGAGCTGAAAAGAGTCAGAGAGAGACAAAAACTCCTCCTACGAGCCCGACTATCATTGAAGAATCATCAAGGGAGGAGGAAAGAATTTAAGAAACAGTTCTGAAGGAGCATCTACAGAAGGCACAAGCAGATAATGTAGCACTAAAGGAGCAAATGTAGCAAAAAGGGCATCAAATAGCCACCATGGCAGACTTATGCATAGAAGAAATTTAGCACAAATTCCCTTATAACTTATATGTTGTGTACCTCAAGGAGAAATGGCTCCTATTTCAAATCAAAACTCTAGCCTCCCATGGATCCCTACCTTTCCAAGATTGTAGGAAATTCATGGATTTATACAAGCAAGCTAACATGGTTGATCAGGTAAAGTTGGAAGAGTTTTATGTGCATAACCTTGTCCTAACAAATCTAGATACTTGGGACCCCAATCCTACAATGAGGGAAATGCAGTTGATGGCTTTAGTATCTTGGATAATGAATGAGTACAATAGAGAAAAAGATATATGTAGGGTCATGGCAAGAAGAAATAGAGAACCTTTATATATCAGACCATAATTGTTCAGCCCAAGAGGAGTCATCCTTAACTGTCGAGAGATTGAAAGGGACCATGCACTAGTTAAATGTTACCTTCAGACTCAAACGCAGGTAATAGGCCACTTTGATTATGTTTTTAGGAAGATAGAAGCTGAGTGCATTATGGCCAACCAGAGGATATGGAAGAACCTCCCTCACAACCTCAAGAACATGGAATACCATACTCCAGAAAGACTGAGGGGTGCATTGGAAAGGGAACCATTATACAAGAGGGCCATAAAGGCCAAAAAGATCCAATGGCTGGGACTAAATATCAGCCAATCTTTGTTTTTTGGGCTGAATGATGAAAAGGACACAGATGCAAAAGATATAGAATGGGAGAATGCATAAAGGAATAATGGTTCTTACCCCCTTGGGGAAACTCCCACACTTCTTCCTCAGGAAATCAAGGGGTTGTTAAAGCCTTGAAGGAAATGCAGGAGGAGGATTAGTTGCTCAGAGGATGAGCAACCATTCGGTAGGGGGTGATGATGAGCTCCATCATTATACATATTTGGAGGGGTTAATGGTCACCTTTTTGCCTTCTTAGATATATTTTTCTTGCATTTTTATTATTATTTGGTTTTATGATGCTTGTAAAGGTGGTGATTAAGGCTAACATACTCTGAGTGCCTAATATGTGGTTGAGTGCAGAAAATCATGAATCATTAAGAATTTTTATAAGGATTTTATCATAAATACTTGGAGGAGACAACAAGGAGAAATTATAAGAAGATTGTCCACCCTCCTTAACTCTCAAAGGCGGCCAAAGGATCCCAAAGGTTCTCTCCAGAAATTTGAATTCCAAACGCAGCCAAAGGATCCCAAATATTCTCTCCAGTGGACTCAATCACTATTTTCTATGGAGTTGTTGGTAGCTGCCCTATAGAATAAATAGAGTAAAGCTAGAGCTAGGAAGGGTCGAAACTTTGTTGCAAGCTATTGAGCTTTTTATTATTTTACTTAGTTATCAAACTTTCAGAAATCTATGAGGCTATTATTTTATGAAATGAGCAGACTGATTTCATTTTACTGATTTAAGTTTCATAGAGCTAGGCTCGTGGGTTAGGGCCCATTCCATGTGACTCAGCCTCTCTGCTATATTTTTTCTCTGCTTTCTTTCATTTCATTAGCTCTGCTTCTGATAATTTCATTTATGTTTCATTGTTGTTTGGTTTTTGCTTTTAGTTCTGTTGTCGTAGTTCTTAATTTGCTTACGAAGAGTAATAGAGTAGAGGAAAAATCCAAAATCTGTGGTCAAGCCTTCTCCTCTCATCTCTGTCAATAGAGTTTGAGCAAGGTTGACCTCTGCATAGGCCATAAAAAACTGGTTTCACTATTTTTACCACGCATTTTGTTTGTTTTCGTGCATGAATCAACAGGTTTGATTATAGGAATAAGTCTCAATAGTCCTAGAAAAATTCTCCAACACCTCCCACTTCATCTTCCATTTTCCTTTCATCTTTGTTGTTATGCTCTAGTACACTATGTTATGCCCCTGTGCATAATGGTTACGCCTTCTATTCCTTCCTTTTCTCTTATCGCAGCTACCGCACCCTTTTTATTCTCAAAAAATCCCCCAAAAACCTTAACGTTCACCTTCTATCCCTTATTTTCGCTTTGCGTAGCTCTTGTAACCATTTTAACTTGAAAACCCTCCAAACACTTTAAAGTTTGACCTCTGCCTTTCCTCCTTGAAATTTCAACCATCATATTTCTCACTTCGCAGTCTCCTCCCGACTGCACTATCGCTTCTCTGCCAACCTTGCGATATTGCGATATTATGAAATCACAAATCACAAATCACAGTTTCTAGTGGTTTCCTTTAAGACTTACCACTTCCAAACACTGATTGCGATAATTCTCCATACCCCGCCACATCGCAAATCACATTTCGCACTTCGCAACCTTTTCCCTTTTTCCTTTAATACTTACCACTCCCAACACCGATTGCGATATCATTGTCTTACTCTGCCACTGGTCCCACCACCACGTCACCCGTCGCATTTTGAACTTCGCATCTTTTTCCTCATCGCATTTCGCACTTTGCAAATTTTTCCCCATCTCATTTCGCACTTCACAACTTTTACCCCGTCGCATTTCACACTTAGCAACCTTTAGCCTTTTTGCAATTGCATTTCGCAACTTTTTTTTTTCTTTAAGACTTACCACTCCAACTGCCGATTGCGATATCCTCCGTACTATGCCACATCGCACATTGCAAATCATATATTTCATTGGTTTCCGTTAACACTTACTGCTCTTGTCTGCGAATTGTGATATCTCTCTATACTCCGCCACCGATCCCACCGCCACATCATCCACCGCATCGCACATAGCAAATAACACTTTTTATTTTGTTCCTGTTAACCTTTACAACTCCTAACGCTGAATGCGATCACCCTCCATCGCAACTCTGCCATCACACTTTTTAAATCATTTTGATCCAAAGCATTTTTGCGCCATAATAAACCTTTAATAAGGTTTAAACCCTCTCTTTCCACCTCTAAGCCTTGTTTCATGTGTTGAGCCCTCCATTAGCACCTTTAACTAGTTTTCCTCCAACTACAAGCCACACTTTGTCAAGTTTAGTTTATCATGAATAGTTGCAAGGTTAGAAGCATGATAGCATGGTAAATAGATTAGAGGATAAGTAGGGTGTGTTCAGCCGATTTGCCTAGCTAGGTGAAACTTATTTTAGTTTCTTTTCAATCATTTCCTTTTGCAGATTAAATTAGTTTCCTTTCTATAATTTCCTTCCAGCAATTTAATTTTCATTTTTTATTTTAGTTTAAAAATAACACCCTTTCGTAAAGTAGAATTGGATGACATGAACAAAATGCATCTATTGTGTATATGTCACTGTCACTTCCAAGTTTGTACGAACCCTGGGTTGATAAAGTAAAGTAGGGTAGCCCTTGGGAGTTGCAGCACCCTTGGTGCAATACCAGGGCTCACCATTGGGCATGCTTGGATTGAAAGGCAAAGAAACATCAAGATCTTTCCCAATTCGAACTGATTGAAAGGATTGACAAGGTTTTTCCTCTCTATTTCCTATAAATTGGAGGTTTGGGCTCTTGGTCAAGGGTCGAAGGTTTGATCACGTGTAGAGCAGAATTTCATTATAGAATGTCAGGCTCAATGATTGGAAAGGTTCATTGAGAAATATTAGCCCAAGTATCATCGCACTCGGAGATAGAGGAAAGAGAGAGAGGAATTGGAAGACTGAGGAGGGCTTGGTACAACCAACGGTTGTAATCCTCCTTCTTATATATTAATAGAATTGTATATGTTTTGTCCATTTGATGTTTTAGTGTCACATTTGTTGGTCATTTGTCTATGAAGCATGATATAAATGGTTCATATTTGCATAGTTTAATGTTGGTTATATACTTGTTTAATTGTTAGTTAGCGATACCACTGTGAAGATTACACGGGTGCTTTGTTTGGTTGCAGGATCTAGATTTGGAGTTGGTGAGGAAAGACTTCTCCCACACCGCTTAGTGCTCTCCATAGGATTTGTTGTCCACGAACAGGTAATCCTTCAATATCTCGCTTTGTCAATTATGCACAAGTATGAACATGTGTGCAATGTCTTTGTAACTTTACAGCTAATGTGACAGTCTGCCTCGGGCATCGGAAAGCCCTGAGAGGGATATCTATCAACTACCACCCAAGCATATTACCCCTTAGCAAAGGTATATCACTAGATAAGCATTTTTATGTCCATCATAGATTGATTCTTATTGGCATTTATCAACCACTTAAATTATATAGGTACATTAATCTATAATGTGAGATCAAAATTAAAAATATTTAAAACCATTATTTTAATTATAATTTGGTTCTAATTTTTATTAATAGTAATGAATAAATTGAATGAATTAGTATATTATTTTTTATATGACACTATTTAATTGAAAAAATATTTATTTAATAACATTAGTAATGTATGAATATTTTGTTTATTATAAAAAATAAAATACAAAGAATATATAAAGTGACACTAGTGGTATAAAATTCAATATTTAATATTGGCTAATTCACTAGTAAAAAATGATGAAATTAATGACCAGGTGACTAAAAAATTTAGTCATCGCTATTATTTCAAGTGAATTATTACTAAATTTGAGCAATTTTAAGTAACCGAACTAAAAATGACTAATTTAGTCTAGGAATAAAATATATGACTTGATAATAAGGGACTAAACTAAAAATGACTAACTTAAATGACTAATTTAGTCTAAGGATAAAATATATGACCAGATAATAAGTGACTAAACTAAAAGCGACTAACTTAAATGACTAATTTAGCCTATGATTAAAATATATGACTAGATAATAAGTGACAAAATCAATAATGATTAATGTAAATGACTATTATAGTACAAGAATAAAAATATGACCAGTACAACAAGTATATGAATTAGTCATTTATGTCAATAATTTTTAATTGTGTCATGCCATAAATGAAAAATTGCAATTTTGATTTCGAAGTGTTACATTTCACTACAAGATTCTGTGAATCCATCTGCAGTGTTAAAATTCTCTCAGCTATGTCCAATACTCTTTCCATTAAGTTTTTGATAAGTACTGGATGATAGTTCTCCAAGAAACATTAATGCTGGATACCCTGCCCCTCATGTACCTTAGAGTGATCATATCCATGATTCCTTTTGCCACTATGGGTTCCTGATCCTCCCCGACGACTGATCGTCTGCTCGTGCCCTGTCACGCCCAGCTCGCCCAATCACTACACAACGCTCCCTCAACACCGAACGCGCTCACCAACACGACTTTGCCTGAGGCCTTTGACTCGTCTACCCACTATGGGGCACACACCCTTTTGAATTTGCTGCTCGTCACGTCTGCCAAAAAGCACGACTTTTCCCATCGCTACACGACGCGCCCAAGGTGGGCGTTCGCCAATATGGTGCTCCCACTGCACATCACTGTCGCACATACCCAAGTTGGGCGCCCATCGCACCCCCCACCACTCGGTCGTCACGACACTAACTCGAGGGTGTGACACTCCCTCATCCTCGCTCCACTTGTATTTACTCATGCGAAACGCCTTCCAAGTGTTGCTCAAACCTCACTCCCATTGGAGAGTGTATGAACCTTTGTTATAATAATAATCTAATTTTAAGGTCACGTCGACCAAGCCAAACACCAAATTGGTGTATGAGACCCCCTTGTTTGTGGGATAAGGGACCCACCTCTGCGTGGCGATTTGACTACTAAGTCTACGAAGACATACATACTCTACCCCCTCTGGTTTTTAACCTATGACCTCTTAGGAGGAAACACATGCTCTTAACCATTAAGCCTACTCAAGCTATGAATACTCACAGACATATAGAATTTATTTATAATATGTTTAATATACATATATTGTGTGACACCAATTTAACATTTGATATGAACCCTAATTAATTTATTAAAATAATAAATATCAATATTTATATTTTATTGAATTTATTAAAATATTAATTATCAATCTTTATATTTTATTTATTTTATTTATATTTTATAAAATTAAATTTTAAATATATTGTTATTTTATATTTAATTAATAATTAAAATAATAAATATTAATATTAATATTAATATTTTATTTATTTAAAAAAAATGTTTAAATATTTGTAAAACATTTGATTGCATGCCACATTGGAAAAGTCGAAGTCCTGCAGATATCAAAAGTCGAAGTGTAACATGGGCGTTCCGCAAATATCAAAAGTCGAAGTGTAACATGGGCATGGGTGGATTTCATTAAAAATATATATGCAATTTGAACTTGTCTCTCGTATGAAAGCCCAAGAATAGAGGAAAAACTTGATGTTCTTACCAGGACTGGTTAAGGAAGATGAGGTTTTGAGGGCATGCCACATTCGAAGTCTGTCAAAAGTGGAAGTCGGGGAGAGGGCATGGTTGATTTCATTAAAAATATATATGAAACTCAAACTTGTCACCGGTATGAAAGCCCAAGGATAGAGAAAAACTGGTTGTTATTACCCAGACTGGTTCAGATTTATGAGGTTCTGGGTTTTTGGCGTCGAATTGTTATAGTTGGTTTTAAAATTTAGATAAAAAATGGATGTGCTGGTTAGTTGGCGCCAAATATTTGTTGTTGGCGGTAGATTTTTGCGGTTGGCGGGAGGGTTTTGATATATTTGAGAAAAATTAATAACATGATTAATTTTTTAGGGCAGGGAATTTTTTCTATATAAAGAGGTGGCAGCAGCAAATTCACAATTGAAGTTTGCATACCCAGATAAGTTTGCATACCCAGAGTCACAGGTTAGTTGGATTTTATATTTTTTTATTTCCTCACTTTGTATTTGCTTTGTTTGTTTTAAGATATTGTTGATTCATACAAAATTTTTTGGGTAAGGATTCATTGGAAATGGATGTTTTTCTTTTGTTTTATGATGCTGTTGGTTCTAGGATTTCTATTTTTTATGATGTTGTTGGTTTTACGATACTCACTAGCGAATCAATGGATTCAACCGAATCGCTTCCTCCAACGAGCAGTATGGCTTAAATAGTCACATCATTAAAGGAAACAAATCACTATCATTTCCAACATTTCCAGGTGTAGAAGATATGTTTGGTCACGAGGCCTAGAAACCTATGCGTCCTCTTTCCCAACCTAGAATTTATCTACCATTCTTTGCTACCTCCGTGATATCACCAAGTTGCAAGTGGGAGTTTTCCCTCAAAGTGTATTGGGATGCAGTAGCCCAATGAAAGAAATCCCAAACCCCCATATCTTAGCAAATATAATCATGATCAGTACAATGCAAGGCATCTTCTACATTCTTGACAAAAACCCTTGCTCAGGTATTTACACAGTAGTACGATATATGGTATTAGTATTCCAGAACTTTAGATCTCCACTCTTTGAAATACAACCCATACTTAGAGGTGTCCCTATTGAATTGTAACTTGCATGCTTGTGTCTTCATGATTGAGAAGTGGTGACTTTGCAACATTTTCCATACGAGCACTTCAATACAAACTTGTCAGGTCATCGAACTTGTCATGTGCTAATGCTGATGGGACAGATCATCCAAACCATAGTAGGATAAGAATGTGTCATGTGGTCCCATGCTGCTGTATGCATGATGAGTTTGTTACAAATCAATCAAGAAGTGCTTCGTCTGGTTGTAGAATTATGTCAACAAAATCTGTTCTAATGAATTCCTTAGAAGTCTTTCAAAAGAACTTGTTTCATCAACTGAAACAAACAATCTTCAAAAAGGTCCTTCCCAGACATTGAAGATACTTCAACCTTATGAAATCAATAAAAAACTCTTTGCTCTGTATGGACTTCATATTAATAGTCTTTTAAATAGGCCAGAATTTTGAATCAATATTGCATATTCCTTAATGAGATCTGACCTATGCAACAGAGTTATTAATAAGATTCCTTGAATCAATTTTGACCCTGTTATTAATATCTCCAAGAACTAATACAAGATAAGGCTATAACTTCTTGAATTCATAAGATTCATTTTTCTAATCACTGGATTAAGACATTCTTTACTCCAAAAAACATATCATGAGATGACATGCCAAAATATTGTACAACTCTTGGATTCACGTTATAAGATATCAAACCCAGGTCTTGGACATCGTCTTTTCTGTGAGTGCATTAAGAAGCCCTTATAACAATGAATCCATATTGTTTTTGCAGACCAAAAACACTTATCTCATTTGGCCCTTTTATACGAGATTAGAAAAACATTTTAAGTGGCAACTTCAAATGGTGATCAACAGAAGAGTTATGTCCTTGAAAATAGTCTTGGACAAGGCAACATCAAGACGTGTTTATAATTTTCATGGAACACTTCATATTTTACAAATTGAATTTTCCTTTGTATTGACACATTTATGGATGCAAAGATGTTTTCATTTCTGTTCTTTGATCCGAGACATATACAAGGGTATTAGTCTAATGACTACAAGGTCCTTGATATTTCAAGTTTATAATGCTTCGAGGAAAAACCTTTTGGACTTTTCAACTAGGCCTATATTCTGTTGACCATATCTTAGTAAATGAATATTCTTCTAGGTTGAGACTTTCCTTTAGAGTCTGTAGCAAATTCTGACCATAGGATTTGTTCAAAGAGATAGCTCGGTATCTTCAAATCAAAGGCAGCAATCACAGCAATCTTCAGTGTTGATCATTACACAACCTTCAAGAGAATTTCAATCTTTGAAAGCACTGATGAGGAACTCGGCCTCTTCTTCAGCGAAATCTTATGGATGCCCCTTTTAAATATTGAAATCAATCCCTTGTGTAAGATTAGTATAACATAGTGATGAAACATGAATTCCTTTGCTTTCAGCTTCAATTGATGTCTCCAGGCCTTCTCAATAATCATCATTTGCGCCTTCTGTCCATAATTTCTAAAGCATTACGGATTTGAATTATCAAGAATTCTAGTCCCCTTTATCTGAAACTTAATTTTCCCAGAATTTGAGGGTTTCATCCTTGATCAATCGTGCTGAGGACAATCCTGAGTCTCTTGGCTCCCCACAGCTAGCTTCTGAGGCCTTTTCGGCCTACTTCAGATTCGTACTAAGGCCTTTCAGCCTCTGAGAATTTTGGCCCTGTTTTGAGGCCTCATATCTACAATATTCAAAATAGAAACATGGATGTGAGGTGGCTTGGAGTACTGCTAGGGAAGACTTATTTTCTTAACACAGATTAGTTTACTGAAGATTCTTTCTCCTTGAAAGCAAGAAGACTTGGCTAAGCTTCTCTTTCACGGTGAAAGCTTCAACCATGCTCTGATACCATGTTGATTATTCATATGCCTTCTAAACTGATAATTAATTCTATTGATTTAATCCTTTTCATATTCAATTTCATAATTAAGAAAGTATATAGAAGACAAAAAATTGACTTGCTCTTACTTTGAGGGCCTTTTCTTGAACGGAAGTGATCCGAATTGCCTCTTAATTGATGAATTCTAACGAGTATATATGGTGAATAGATGAAACTAAAGTGGTGTGTCTAAACGGCCAGGTCGGCTTCATCTTTTGGAGGACTGACTTAACATTTGGAGCCAAAAATTCAATTTTTAGAAATTTAAATTTTTGTCTTTTGAAGCCGACATGAAGAACATGTCTTATATTTATTGTTACATATATTTGAAGGGCTAAAAAATTGATTATCAAAACCGACCATAGCTACAAATTTCACCATTGGGTTTCCTGGGTATATCTTCTTTTCTATGGTTTGAACTTTGATATGTTTGTCTTCTGATTTATTGACACTGTGCATATTAAGTTAGGAAACTCAATTTGCTGGGTTTTATGGAAATTTAACATGTGGAAGTTCGCGTTGAGACTTTTTCCATCTTGTTGCATCCCTGTACATGTTTTGGTGTGTCTTTCAGTCTCATTGGTGACTAGCAGACAAGAATAAAGTCTATTTGTCTATGATGGTTTACTACTATTGTGATAATGAGATCCCATTAAGACACACTGTATCCATCCCAATGTCATTCTACACTTAGGATCCTGATATATCTATGCTATCTATGCATGACTATGGAGACTGTAATAGTGTTTATGGATGCAACCTTATCTTAAATTACCTCCATGTCTGCTTTTGTTTCTACTTTTGGTCTGATACAACCAGTGATGACTACGATGATTATTTCTTTGTAGTGATTATTTTATAATTTCTAATTGTAGCATTCCGTGTTTTCTTTTTAGTTGGATATCCCGCTTTATAATTTTTATTTTTTTTTAAGACACAACTTCTGGAAAATATTTTCGATTAGAAATATGGGGGATTGGAAGATTTGCTACTTGGAGAGCTTAAATTTTTGTTCATAGCTTTCTTGTTATGCACATCCACTTGAATGATAATTATCTAATGTATTTTTAATTTAAAACAATTATCTCAACTGCAGAAAAATGTATACAGATGAATTTTTATTTGAACTTTTTAAAATGCAGATGGGTCAATCACTTGAAGCTTTTGGTCAGTGGAAAGCTATTGTGTGCCTCCTCCTAAGTTGTGAGGAAGCAGTAAGTATTTTTATTTTACAGAGTACAAGACTGTTGTGATTTATTTTGAAATGTCAGATACCGGGGCCAACTTTATATCTGCAAATATGTTGAAATTGGCCTTAATGAGATTTGACCCATGCAACAGAGTTATTAATAAGATTCCTTGAATCAATTTTGTCCCTGTTATTAATATCTCCAAGAACTAATACAAGAGAAGGCTGTAACTTCTTGAATTCATAAGATTCATTTGTCTAATCACTGGATTAAGACATTCTTTACTCCAAAAAACATATCTTGAGATGGCATGCCAAAATATTGTACAACTCTGGGATTCACGTTATAAGATATCAAACCCAGGTCTTGGATATCATCTTTTCTGTGAGGTGCATTAAGAAGCCCTTATAACAATGAATCCATATTGTTTTTGCAGACCAAAAACACTTACCTCATTTGGCCCTTTTATACGAGATCAGAAAAACATTTTAAGTGGCAACTTCAAATGGTGATCAACATAAGAGTTATGTCCTTGAAAATAGTCTTGGACAAGGCAACATCAAGGCGTGTTTATAATTTTCATGGAACACTTCGTATTTTGCAGATTGAATTTTCCTTTGTATTGACACATTTATGGATGCCAAGATGTTTTCATTTCTGTTCTTTGATCCAAGACATATACAAGGGTATTAGTCTAATGACTACAAGGTTCTTGATATTTCAAGGTCCTTTTGGACTTTTCAACTAGGCCTATATTCTGTTGACCATATCTTAGTGAATGAATATTCTTCTAGGTTGAGACTTTCCTTTAGAGTCTGTAGCAAATTCTGACCATAGGGTTTGTTCAAAGAGATAGCTCAGTATCTTCAAATCAAAGGCAGCAATCTCAGACAATCTTCAGTGTTGATCATTACACAACCTTCAAGAGAATTTCAATCTTTGAAAGGACTGACGAGGAAATCGGCCTCTTCTTCAGTGAAAGCTTATGGATGCCCCCTTTTAAATATTGAAATCAATCCCTTGTGTAAGATTAATCTAACATAGTGATGAAACATGAATTCCTTTGCTTTCAGCTTCAATTGATGTCTCCAGGGCTTCTTAGTAATCATCATTTGCGCCTTATGTCCATAATTTCTAAAGCATTACGGATTTGAATTATCAAGAATTCGAGTCCCCTTTATATGAAACTTAATTTTCCCAGAATTTGAGGGTTTCATCCTTGATCAATCGTCCTGAGGACAATCCTGAGTCTCTTGGCTCCCCACAGCTAGCTTCTGAGGCCTTTTCGACCTACTTCAGATTCGTACTGAGGCCTTTCAGCCTCTGAGAATTTTGGCCCTGTTTTGAAGCCTCATATCTAGAATATTCAAAATAGAAACTCGGATGTAAGGTGGCTTGGAGTACTGCTAGGGAAGACTTATTTTCTTAACACAGATTAGTTGACTGAAGATTCTTTCTCCTTGAAAGCAAGAAGACTTGGCTAAGCTGCTCTTTCACGGTGAAAGCTTCAACCATGCTCTGATACCATGTTGATACCATGTTGATTCTTCATATGCCTTCTAAACTGATAATTAATTCTATTGATTTAATCCTTTTCATATTCAATTTCATCGTTAAGGAATTATATAGAAGACAGAAACTTGACTTGCTCTTACTTTGATCCTTTGCTTGAATGGAAGTGATCCGAATTTTCTCTGAATTGATGAAGTCTAATGAGTATATATGGTGAATAGATGAAACTAAAGTGGCGTGTCTGAAGGGCTAGGCCGACTTCATCTTTTGGAGGACCGACTTAACATTTGGAGCCAAAAATTCAATTTTTAGAAATTTAAATTTTTGTCTTTTGAAGCCGACATGAAGATCATGTCTTATATTTATTGTTACATATATTTGAAGGCCTAAAACATTGAATATAAAAACCGACCATAGCTACAAATTTCACCATTGGGTTTCCTGGGTATATCTTCTTTTCTATGGTTTTAACTTTGATGTGTTTGTCTTCTAATTTATTTACGCTGTGCATATTAAGTTAGGAAACTTAGTTTGTTGGGTTTTATGCAAATTTAACATGTGGAAGTTCGCATTGAGACTTTTTCCATCTTTTTGCATCCCTGTACATGTTGTGGTGTCTCTTTTAGTCTCATTGGTGACTAGCAGACAAGAATAAAGTCTATTTATCTATGATGGTTTACTACTATTGTGATAATGAGATCCCATTGAGACACACCGTATCCATCCCAATGTCATTCTACACTTAGGATCCTGATATATCTATGCTATCTAAGCATGACTATGGAGACTGTAATAGTGTTTATGGATGCAACCTTATCTTAAATTACCTCCATGTCTGCTTTTGTTTCTATTTTTCGTCTGATACAATTAGTGATGACTGCGATGATTATTTCTTTGTAGTGATTATTTTAGCATTTCTAATTGGAGCATTATGTGTTTTCTTTTCAGTTGGATATCCCTCTTTATAATTTCTTCTTTTGTTTTCAGACACAACTGCTGGAAAATATTTTCGATCAGAAATATGGAGGATTGGAATATTTTCTACTTGGAGAGCTTCAATTTTCGTTCATAGCTTTCTTGGTATGCACATCCACTTGAATGATCATTATCTGATGTGTTTTAAATTTAAAAAAATTATCTTAACTGCAGAAAAATGTATACAGATGAATTTTTATTTGAACTTTTTAAAATGCAGATGGGTCAATCACTTGAAGCTTTTGGTCAGTGGAAATCTATTGTGTGCCTCCCCCTGAGTTGTGAGGAAGCAGTAAGTATTTTTATTTTACTGAGTACCAGAATTTTATGATTTATTTTGAAATGTCAGAAACCAGGGCCAACTTTATATCTGCAAATATGTTGAAATTGGCAACAAGAAAAAGTGAAAATGACATCTAGAAATGGCACAAAGAAATGGTACCAGAGGGGGCTTCTGATTTAATTTTACCTTAAATAAATTGGAAGAAAAATTGTAATTTCATCTCATGATAGCTTGTATTAGTTAACTGGATTAGGAAGACTTAGTTAGCTTAGGAAATTCAAGTTGAGGGTCGGAGAGGAGGCATGTAGAGTTTTATCATGATTTTAGGGTGTCCAGTTATAGTTATTTGTGAGTTGTAATTAGTTAACTCAAGAGAAAAACAGAAAAAGAATAAGAACCTATGTTTTCATTTAAAACAAAAATCCAATACATATTCATATTAAGCTTAGATCCAAACAGAAAAGGTCAAAACATCTAGTCCCATTGGAAAATTATCCACATACTGCTTGAAACATGGATGCTGACACTACTACATTTGGCGGAAATTCCGACACTTGGTTCTGACGCTTTTGACCAAATGTCAGAAATTTTCCCAAATTTTTTCCATCCCGCCCGAAACCGTCGCTATACCAACGTCTATAGAAAAGTGTCGCAATACCGACACTTAAAAACGTGTCGCAATTGCGACGTTTGGAGGAAGACGTCGCAATTGCGACACCATGGCCCAAAGCGTCACTATTGAGACGACTCCAAACGTCTCAACTACGACACAATGTCTAGGTGTCGCCATTGCGACGTTTGGAGGCACCCGTCGTAATAGCGACGCCTTTTCTGCCGTCGGTATAACGACACTTATTTTCACGCTACATAAAAATACCAAACTTATATGCGCACTGCATAAAAACTCGAAACTTATATGCGCGCTACATAAAAATGATTTTATTGTTTCGTATTTGTCGCAATAGCTACATTAACGTCTGATATCACGCGCGCATCCGCCCTCTGCTCTTGCAGAACATAATTTTCCCTCAGCATTCGCACTCAGCTCTTGCAGAACAACATTTTCCCTCAGCATTCGCCCTCAGCATTCGCCCTCAGCTCTTGCAGAACAACATTCGCCCTCAGCTCTTGCAGAACAACATTCGCCCTCAGCTCTTGCAAAATGGTAAGTTCTTACTGCAGGCCCTTCCTCCTATAGTATGGTTGACTCTATTTGGGTTTTTTTGGTCAATTCCATTGGATTGTGTTAGGCTGTAGGGTTCTCTCTAGATGTCAAGAATCAAGATTCAATACCCTCTGTTATCTTCATCACCCAATACAAGATTTAAATTTTTCCCAAAGAAACGCTTATTAATTTGGCAGCCATTATTTCTCCCTGCTTTAAAAACACTACATTTAAATGAAAACAAGCATTGCATTTCAACTACAAAAATCTATTAGTGTTCAAATGTACATGTGTGCTACATTAACGTCTGATATCACGCGCGCATTCGCCCTCCGCTCTTGCGGAAACGGAGGTCGCCCTCAACTCTTGCGAACGACGTCCCGCCTCGGCCCCGACCGCCCTCGGCATTCGCCCTCGACGTGCATGCCGAGCTCTTGAAGAACAACATTCGCCACAGATTCCCGCCCTCTCAGCTCTTCCGGAATAGCATTCGCTCAGCGGTCGTCCTCAGCTCTTGCAGAACAGCATTTTCCCTCAGCATTCGCCCTCAGCGTTCGCCCTCGGCTCTTGCAAAATGGTAAGTTCTTACTGCAGGCCCTTCCTCCTATAGTAGGGTTGACTCTATTTGGGTTTTTTTGGTCAATTCCATTGGATTGTGTTAGGCTGTAGGGTTCTCTCTAGATGTCAAAAATCAAGATTCAATACCCTCTATTATCTTCATCACCCAATACAAGATTTAAATTTTTCCCAAAGAAACGCTTATTAATTTGGCGGCCATTATTTCTCCCTGCTTTAAAAACCCTACATTTAAATGAAAACAAGCATTGCATTTCAACTACAAAAATCTATTAGTGTTCAAATGTACATGTGTGCATCACTTGTGTAGGGTATTCCTTTTTCACTTTCACATTATCCAAGAATGTGTGCAGTATAGTTCATATTTTTTGTGATTTATATTGTCTTGAAAAAGGAAAGGTAAATTATTTCCCATGGAAAAAGAAGGTTTCCCTTTTTATAGGTTGTTTGGACTTACGTGGAAAAATTTATGGTATGCCTTTCATATTATGTAGTTTAAATTTGAATTAACAGATTATTCTACATGAAAGTATAATTACCTATGTGATGTCCTTCATCACTAATTAAAATTATAGGGTTTCAATTTCCTAGACTCTAACTCATCTGATGCTAAATTCTAGGTTCTCATTGGTGGATCACTCCTCAATAAGGTTTTCCCTTTTTATAGGTTGTTTGGACTTACGTGGAAAAATTTATGGTATGCCTTTCATATTATGTAGTTTAAATTTGAATTAACAGATTATTCTACATGAAAACATAATTACCTATGTGATGTCCTTCATCACTAATTAAAATTATAGGATTTCAATTTCCTAGACTCTAACTCATCTGATGCTAAATTCTAGGTTCTCATTGGTGGATCACTCTTCCATTGATTTCCTTTCCCTCTGGATCTTGTCATAATTTAAAAGTCATCAATGATACATATATTATTTCAGGTATCCCAAAAGGATTTATAGTAGAACATATTGTGAAGTTTTTTTGACACTTGAGGATTCTTTTTAGAAATGCAACGTGGTCTATGCTATCGAGTTATATATCAAGCAACTTGTCCTTAATAACCACACTATGAGGTAGGTTCAACCAATTTGAACTTGTTGGGACATAGCATATGAAGTTGTGTGATGAGTCCATATCACATGTCTATTATGGTGAAAAAAGTGAAGACATGTAATGATAGTTATTATGTTAACATTACTAGAAACATTTTCGAAATTATCCATGCTATCAAGATGTCAAAATTCCAGGCATTAGGTGTCAATACTCGTAGCTAATAGATAATAATAATAATATAAAAAATTCACAACTTTATTATTGAAATATGATTGTTACACATTGGTAACCTAGTTCATGAGTCACTATCACCCAAAGACTGCAAAACAAACTTAAAATATAAATTAAACCAACATGAGAATCCAACTAAGGGTTTCTCGACAAAATCATGCCATAACCTGGCATTTTGAAACCCAAATTTGAATCCATCATAAGGAATACAATGCAAACTCAGATGGATTTTCAATGCATGTTTGCATGCTACACTTATTCTCTGTCTAGATATCATTTTTTAAATGGAACCATTAGTCAAGCCCACAGTCCTTTTTATGTGAAAAATTTCAGCTCTATTTGAGCTCTTTTTGCTCCACCACCTCCATAAACCAGTGTTACACGGGGTCTCGCCCCCCCACCTAGGGGTCTAGATTCCTCGCCCCCTCGCGCTCCGGGGTCTTGGGGACTTCTAGGGGATGTTTCCCTCACGCCCCCTCACATCCCCTCACCGCCCATTTTAGTTTATGGTTTCATGTTAAAAGTTGATGTGCCACTTAGCATATTTGAGAATCCAAGTGATTCTGATTCAGATGGTGACATGGTTGATCTTGATATATTCGTGCAGAAGTTGGATGCAGAGACTAGTGGGGCATTAATTTGAGCATTTATGCTCATTTATCATTATGATGATATCATTTGATATTCATATGTTATGTTTTATGTTTTATGTTTCAGACATAACTTATTTGCGTTTAAGTTTTATGTTTCAGACTTGAGTTGTAAACTTCAGTTTAAACTCTATTTTGAATCTCGATATAATATGTCATATGATATCTTAAACTTTATTTTCATTGTACATTGTTAGTAGTTACATTAATGATTATATAGTTACAAACTTACAAACTTACATGCATGATTGTATGCTGTATGTTTTAACTTTTAACTTTTAAATTTGTTTCAATTATATGATTCATCATTCATCGATTTGTAATTTTATCATTTATGATTTATCTTTCATGATGCAAGTGTATGATGACTGTATGTACATTCCTTGCAAAAATATAGTTACATTTTAAATATTAAATTTTATAATTTTTATGACCCCGACGTCCCCCCACGTTTCCTGAAAATTGGTAGGGAGCTTTTGCATAGGCCGCTCCCACGCTCCCTCGTCCCCTCGCTCCCACCTCCAGGGGACTTGGTGGAACATTGCCATAAACATATGCAAGCATATATCATGATCTTGGAATTCCATTACATATGTATGTGCCAATGTTCCATAATCTTGCCCCATCATCAATTTAAGAAATTTCCATTGACTATCAAATTATGGAAGGGGGGAACTTTTTGCTGCAACATTTGGCTCAAAATCAGGGACCATCTTCGTATGAGGTGAATGAGAACTATAGATATTTGAAGAAGTAGATTAGTGCCTTTTCCTCTAGCCATGGAGTCATATACAGTCATCCATCACAAAAATTTGTCTTTGTTCATTCTCACCTTGAAAGTTTCAAAAAATCATGCCCTAATTGAAACGACACTAAATTTGAAAGATATAATAAAAATGCAAGCTAGAAGTGCCCTATTAATACAAAGGGAAAACCTTCCTACCTACCCTAACTGAGATAAATTTTGATTGAATAGGAAACATGATATTTCCTATGGAGTTGATCCAACAATTTGTTAAATGTATGGGACTAAATCATGCATTTGATTTCCAGGGAAACATGCGCATGAAGAGAAAAAGTGCAGAATTAATGGAAAATCCATACATGCCACTTATAAAAACTACACCGAAAGGTCAAAAAATACTTAAGGCCTTAACTTAATTTGAATCCAAAAATGACAAAAAAGGATTAGTGAAAACACGAGAGTGGTGTGGATGAACAACATAAATAAAAAGTGAGGATACCTTTCCCCAAGATGCCTTTGTCACCGTTGTATGAAAACATGTTTTCCTTTCCCTTTATACATGCAAGTGAATGCATTATAGGTATGGTGTTTTCCTAGAATAGGAGAAGCCTACTTAAATATATCATTTGTGAATTGAATGTTTGGGTGCCTTAATGTGCAATGACATGTTTCCAGGACTGAATTCAATGCAAGGCATATTTGAAACTCTAACTCTGTCTTCCGGTGTCTTATTAGAAATTTTTTCAGTTTTCATTTTGTGTTTTCAAGTTAGATATTGTTTTCAAGTTTTTACATTTATAATTTTATTGCAATGTGGCAGACTGATCAGGGCAGTACAGGAACAACCCCGAGATGGGATGATCACGGAAAGAGGCCAGCGGAAGAACATGTAAAGTGCCAGCATTGCTCTATCTTCAGGTATTTTAGTTATTTACATAATTGAAATAATATTAATTTTGTTCAAATATGCAGACACCTAGCCATGGTACGCCCGATGATTCCCTCTTTGAGGAAGAGCTTTCTTCATCCCTATCTCCAGTGTTCTTGTTGCAAAAAAAGGCACGAGATGCAAGGTCGAAATTTAATGCTTTGATAGACGCGCCTCAAACACCTGAAATAGAAGAGAGGATACAACATCTTATGAGGCAACTAGAAAGATATCAGGTAATAATAAAAAGTCAAAAGGATATTTTTTTTGTTCTGCATGAGATGAATTGTGATAGTTTGATTTTTAATTTTTATATTGACTAAACTAACAAAAAGTTCTTTTGTATGTAGCGTTTTCTGGCATTTGCTGAACCCGGTGTTGGTGGTAGTGGGACACAAGGGCAAGAGATTGCCCAACAACCCTCTCATACACCTTCTACTCCTTTAGGTGCTAGCCAAGAAACACACCCTGCCCAAGCAGACACCTAGCCAACCGCTGAACGTGGTGGCAATGATGAGGCTGATATGGCTAACTACATTATTGCGTTTCCTGGAGCTACACGTGTCAGCTCCAAAAGGACCATTAATGGCACGTTGTTGGTGAACGATGAGGGTGTCCCTATAAAGCTTGTACAACTCCCAGGTAAATTTTAATACTTTAACTATTTCATGTACTTTATCTAAAACATATTTATCATGATTTTTATTTTTAAATTAATGATAATATCTTCTTTTTCTTTTGGTTTTATTCTGTGTAGGAAACAATGAGTTCTACAGGATTCTGGAGAGCCATGCGTTGGTAATTTTTGGCCCAACCATACGTACAAGGTGGAATTCCCAAAATTCCAACCTGAAAAAAGAACTTTTAGATTATCTAGAAGCCCTTTTTGGGGTCGGCACATTTGACAGAAAAGCGGTGGCTCAGGTAGCCGGCAAATATTTGAAATATACCAGGGACACCTATAGGACGCAATTGCAATTTAACCCTAGATATGAGCGTCATCTCGCAGTTTCAGAGAGTGAGTGGAGAGCACTCATCCATGACGGAAAAGAGAAAAGGGCAAAGAAAGAAGGAAAAATGCCAACTGGACCCGCAAGGTAAATTACAACTTTAATTCAATAGCTTTAATTTTCTTTATGTCTAAAATAAAAGTGTGCTACGTCATATCTGACTTCAATCTTTTGATGCTAGGTTGCCCGACACCTCAAAGGCAACCAAAGCTAGGATTGAGAAAAAGGGCCATCACAAGCTCGACCAGGGTGGCTACTTGAAATTAGCTGCAAGAATTGTAATTAAGTAGCTAAACATCTTATAATTAATTGTATCGCCTTCCAAAGTTTTTGTAATCCTATCAAATATGATTAAAAATACACAATCATATGTAATGTAGGGTGATGAATTTGGAACAGAAACTACAGAGGAAGATAAAAATATCGCTTTCCGTTTTGGCTATCAAGCTGTAGTTGAACGTCGCAGAAGCTTGGGGCAGGTCCCAAGATCTACAATGCCCGATAAGGTAAAACATTAACCTTTCAATATTTTTGTTTTCGTCCATAAATTTAATGTCTAACAACTTTGTTTAAATCAGGGGAGCAACACTACCGACGAGGTAAATAACCCAGTTTTAGAGCCATATGTAGATGATCCTCTCGTGCAACCTGATCATTGTAGTGGGGACCAGGCCGACAATGCTGCTATCAGTGAGGGCCGTGACGGTAATTAATTTCCACTTATAATTTTTTCTAATTATACCTCGATGGTTGTCCTTATAACGTTTTTTGTTTATATGACAGAGAATGTTTCCCTTGAGGATCTTACCACCAGAGAGGAAGACAGGGCAACAGTCCCAACGGCGACAACTGGTGCACCAGGTAAATAATCTCATTGCAATTTTTTTTATTAATATTACCGAACTAGTTCAATGATATTTAAAAACTGATAATTAAAATTTAATATTATCCGTTTTTGGAGGCGATGCCCCGTCACTGGATGAGACCAGACATCGTGACAATGCAACTAGGTCAGCGGCGACAACTGGTGCACCAGGTAAATAATCTCATTGCAATTTTTTTTATTAATATTACCGAACTAGTTCAATGATATTTAAAAACTGACAATTTAAATTTAATATTATCTGTTTTTGTAGGCGATGCCCCGTCACTGGATGAGCCCAGACATCGTGAATACGCAACTAGGTTAGCAGTGCGGGTTGAAAGGCACGAAACAGGAGCAGAGCACGATGATATTGATGATGTAATTAGGAGCTTTAAAAATAGGAAGAAGAAAAAGAAAATTTGACAATGTAAAATATTGTATTATTATAAGACAAACGTTACCATACTTGGAACATTTTTTTGCGTTATATAAAAAACTCATTTATCATACTATTTTTATGTCAATCATTAATTGCAATGTTTCCTTGCGTACTTTTTGTTGAATTGTTTTTTTTATTAGTTATTGAATATTTTTTTTTATGCTCATGAAAGTAAAAAATGAAATATAGATTGGGTATTGGGGAATTGAGAGTGATGTGAGGGGGGGGGAGGGGCCACAAGAGCTTCCACCTTCACGTGGTTGGCCCTGTTTAGTAGAGAATAATTTATTGGAGCGATTTAATCTTGGAGCAAACCTCCCTTGATCCAGCGTAGCAACAAAAAAGTCACCGTTGACTTAGTTGCTACTCTTTCAGATCGTGGGAGGCTTGTTCCAAGTTCATGCGACTCCAATAAATTGTTCTTGAAACGAAGAGGAGCTTATTCATGTATGTTTTGAAATTTTCAACATATGTTCTAACATTATCATAAGAATGCATCTTAGAGTAAAAAATACTACATCAATTACTTGTATTTATTGTATAGATAATGATGGATTTTAATTGACTTGGCAGTGTAGGTACAAATCCTCTTGCATCATGAGCAATACAACTTGTCAACCAGGGTCATGTCCAGGATATTTTTGCTTGTGCGCTTGACCAGGTTCGTAATGTCACATTTTGTAAGTTCCCTTACAGTTCATAATTCAATATTAAGCTTGTTCACGATTATTATCTAGGTTTTTTGTATGTGTTTTTTCATCTATTTGATTGTAAGCAACTATGCATGTTTCCTGTTGTTCACTATGATTTCTCCCATTACCACTCCCAGGATGAATCCGACTTTATTGTTACATAGGTTACTTTATCGTTACTATGATTTCTCCATTTACGATTTCATAGGTTACATCATGTAAAGTTGTCAATCTCAGGTTGGTGATGAGCTTTAGTTCTCCAGATTTGGGGCTTTTCTGATATTTTCTCCCTCATGTCATTCCTGCATCACCTCGTTGTTTGAGCATGCCAATTGTCTACCACTTGTACCAATTGGCACATGTCAATCTCCGAGTGGTGCCACATTTCACCTATTTTCAGTGAGAGTTTAGGGTTTCTCTAACATAGCTTCAGAAATCCGATTCAGTGCCTGCTTGAATATTTTCACATAATACTTATGGTTTGGATTGATGAGCATGTTCTGAATGGTTGGTTGATTCATAAGAACCACCCATAAATCTCCCTTCCTCTAACACAGAAAATAAAAATTTCTTTGACAGGAGACAGAGTTTCAATACTTTGAAAACAAACTTCTATTCCCTTCAATAACTCAAAAAAAAACTATTACACTACTTCCTCACCGAGAGGGATTACAAAATTATGACTGCTACAAAACGCAGTGCATAAAACCAACTCACTGTCTGTTCAAAACAAACATACTCTGTCTCTAAGACACTCTGCCGTGTTTTTCCCTTTCGCACTGCTGTGCATACACACTTAAAAAGTTACACTCAGTTTTTCACTTTTTACACACTGCTATGTAATAAAAAATTTACGTACCGTCTATAAAAAAAACTACCAAGCTTTTTCGACCTTTTTATTTTTATATGCCGGAACATATAAAACATATTATAATAAACCCTCTTTAAAAAAAAATAAAATTAAAACTAAATTCTATGGCCCACCTTTCATTTCGCATATGATATATATATATATAACATATGTATATATTAAACTATCAAAACATTAAAGAACCCTTTCCGTCGGACTTCAAAAGTCTAAATAGATTGAATTTCAAACCAAATTCGCATTCCAAAATGGGATGCTGACGTCTGCCTAATTTTAACTCGAATTCTCAATCCAGTGTGCCCTATAAAAAATTCGGGTCCGGTTTTCAGGTTTTCAGATTCCCTTCAATTTCATGCGATCCAATATTAATGCTCCACGTGTCCTCCTTTTGAATTTACAAAATTGTCGGGTAAATTTCTGTTTGTTTAATTTCTGGTTGGTGAATTGCGTTAATGCTGGTTGTTGTGTTTAAATACAATCCTGTACAGAAATATGGCTGCGTCCGTCTACAAAAAAAACTTGCAGGAATTTTAAATGCCGAATTAAATTTCTGGATGGCATGCAAGCAACCTCCAAAAAAAAATGTTGCTGCTGCATCCGTCCTTCTGTTGTAGCAGTTGAAGTTAAAATTCAACAGTAGAGGGTTTAATAAGTGAGGGTGTAAAGGTAACTTTTTGTCGATAGTACTGGATTAATATCATCTATTCATTTTTGTAGGGTCTTATGGTGTTTGGTTTTTTAGTTTTGGGTTGGGCTTATTGAGTCTAAGATAGTTTTTGAGTGAAAAAATTGCTATCATGTATTAAAAAATTTTGGTTCTTTTGTCAAAATTTATGAGCTTGTTAGGAAATACAAAACTGACAATGGTTGTATCTTAAATTTGTGGAAAATAATTTGAAATGAAACCTTTTTTTTTAGGTTGTTGCAGCAGGTGAAAACCCCGTTCAAATTACTAGGGGCATTGACAAGACAATAAAGGCCCTTGTTTCGAACTCAAAATTTTGTCAAAGGAGGTAAACGCTTGCCTTTTGAGTAGGCTGGTTTTCCTTTTTGCCGATGGTTTGGTGTATCTAATTGAATTAGTTGCCTAAGGTATTTTTGGTTGCAAACTCCTTTTCATTTTTCATACAGTATTGGCCTTGTGGAATACATTTGATTGTGTAGTCTTGTTAGATCTACAACATTTGTAGTTGTTTAGTCTTATGGCCGAGGTGCACTTTTATTATGGAAATAGTTGATGCAATATTGTCATTTAATCCTTACTACAGGGTAGCATGTTGAGAAGTTTCTTGTGAAACATTTGGTATTCAAAATGACACTTGATCCTATACAGCATCATGCACTTGACTTCAAAATTAATATTCAAAGTGTGCCAGACAATTCTTGCGAAATTTCAAATATTTATGTTGTTTTAAACCATTATCTTTTTCATGTATTGAATGCTGAAAATGAGAAAAAGACTTTGGTATGAAACCAACTGGTGAATAATTTCCAGCAAAACAACCACTTCCAAGACATGATTTAGAAGTAGAACATATGTACTTATGAAGCATAGAAAGATATCCTTGATGCATTGTCAATGTTTCGCTAGGGTTATTTTTGGAGAAAATAACTCCTTATTCCTAGAATAGTGATCTTCAATACAAGTAAATGCCAGAGAAGAGAGATCATCGTGTGACGCAACAAAACTGAAATTGGACCCCCAAGGAGAGCCGGTGTGTCTACAATCGCTGTGTCAGCATTTTCCCTTGGTGTACCCCGTTCTTTTCCTCCAGCCTGAGTCTTAATTGACTTCTTCTTTCTTCGGGTTTATTTATCAAATTCGTAGAATTTGATAAATAAATACTATCCACAATGGTTGGACTTTAATTTATATTCCCAACTTTATATTATCTCAAATCCTTATAACCAATGTTTAACTTTCAACACTTTGTATTTATACTCCATGTTTCTTTTTAAATAAATAACTTGTAATGAACTTTCGGCTCTATATTTCACCACCCAGCCTTACAACAATCACGCTCCAGACTTATGCTAATTATCTGCCAATCATTTAATTAAACAATTTCATTATACTCCGGCCCCACCTATATATATCAATAACCAATCAAACACTCGTATCGTACCTGGCTATCCTCCGCACACCTTAGTTAACTTCCGGGCAAGTTCAACGTGCGACCACCGTCCGATGGCCCTTCTCCAAATCAATGACTCTTGGCAATTTCGCTCGGCTTCCAACGTCGGGCTTTAACGTGCGATGGCGTGGGTTAAACGGTTGTTTGCCGGGGTCACTTCGCCACGTGTCGCATTCCCTATGGAATCACTCGCGAATAGGAAATACCGCCTACTCCGCAAAAGCGGTGCGATATGGGCAACCCGCTTTTGTGATTCCGCTCGTGGTTTTGGTAGAGGGCTTGACCACGGGTGCATGTCTGGTTCCGCTATCCCTTTGTTTGTTAACTCATGTCCAATCCTCGGGTCAGGTTCCGAAAGCACAAAAATTTTGTCTCTTTATTAAGCGGGATTTTAATATGTGTATTATCAAAGAAAACCAACACAAATTTTATAAGAAAATTGTTCTTAAGTCGAGCCCGCCGGACTTCAAACGACGATAAACCATAATTCAAACCAAATTCGCGTTCCAAAATAGCCTGCTGACGTCGGCCAATTTTGTGACGCAAATTTCTTATCAAATTCGCCCTAATATTTTACGGGTCCAGATTTCCACTGCGCGAGCGGCCCAAACAAAGATCCGCTCCAATCAATTTTTGCCACGTGTCCTCAATAAAACTTGCCCTGCTCCCGGCTGCGGGTGCATTCGATGGCGTTTAAGGTGATGGGACATGGATATGGCGATTTCATATCATTCGCATTAACATTTAACGTTGTTCAATTAATTTTTCACATCAAATCTACATTAATTAATTTTTAACACTGTTCAAGATCGGACCTCCACTCCTCTGAGCGATTCCGCACGCTCCAATTTGATCCGGCCTTCGGCTCTCATTATTAATGATCAGAGATTCATTATGACGGGCGTCCTTTGATTGCATTGCATACGGGTCGACATAAAAAATGGCGTTTAGCCATGGTTTTTCAGACAAGCCGGTTGCTGGATTACACTGTCTGGTAACTGTGACGATAAGGAGAAGTGGCCAGCGGAACTTCTGCCTAGACTTTGCTGCATATTTCCATTTCTCTCGGTTCTGTCTCTATCTGTCTTCCTCTGTTAATTGGAATTCTTCTTCTTCGTCTCTTGTGCCCACTGCGCCTGAGATTGCACCCATGCCTCGCGTGCGTCATAGGATGCGTTGCCGCAGGGGGAGCACTAGAGGTCAATCCCGGCGCGCTCCCTCCAGCACCTCAACAGAGATGACTTCCGGCCAGTCCAGTGATTATTACTTAGGTCTATATCCAAATACTAGGAGTGGGCGGGGTCGGCTTGTAGCATCTGGCCACCGTATGGATTCCCCTGCTCCTGGCTTCCCCACCGCTAGTTCACCTTCTCCCATGACGCGCACTGCGCAATTTTCCTTTGATTGCACTCTCAACCGCTCGCGAATCACAGCTGTAGTCACTGTGGTCTTCCGCGAGGAGGCCCAAACGGAGGAAGAATGCACCCGTCCGGCGGGTCTGAGCTCGGAAAAAGCCGGCCAACATTCGGGCCTTCAGGAGGGGAGTCGTGGCATGCATGTGGAGGTAGCACCTAGCGATCCTGGACCTTCCGAAGGATGGTGCCGAATCGTGGAGGAACCACCGGAGGAGTATTTTGGTTAATTTTTTTTTCTTGCTTAGCAGGCCCACTTAATTGGGCTGCTTTTAGTTTATTTTACTGTGCTGGACCTTTGTAATATTTTTGAATTCTGTAAATTAAACGTTCAAGACCGGTTTCCCCGTATGAGGGCAGTCTTCTTAATTTTTTGATTTTTTGATGACAAATTTGCCATGAGTATGGCCAGGCAATGTTTTTGACTTCGGTGTAATTTTATTCGCAATGTTAATAGATTAAATTTACTTTGAATTCTCACATGATTAGCGTTTTTCTTGATCTATTCAAGGATTTTGGGTACTTTAATTTGTATTTGGAACAATGGACGTCGGTACTCTATCTGTTGCTTTACTGTTCTACATACTACTATTTCACTTTCTTATAGATGCCTCTGGAATATTTGAATGCTTTCTCAGATTGTCGATAATCTCCATGTGGACCGTTACTGGATTTTATATCATGTCCCTGTATGTGACATGGGGTATTTTTCAATCATTGTCTGGGGTGGGACTTCCACTTTTCTGGATGGATATTTGGGTTCCAATCTTCAGATGTGAAAATGTAATGACTTCATGGACTGTTTTACTTCATATAATATATTCGAAACAACGTTTTTTCTCTTGTGAAAAAAAAAATGATTAATGTTTATCACTCTGCCTTCAAAACTAGCGATGCTGGTCTATGTTGCTGGTTTATTGATATGGTCTGATGGTCTTTTTATATTTTTGACATATCACACTCCTCACATGATTAGCGTTTTTCTCTGTTCAAGGATTTTGGGTACTTTAATTTGTATTTGGAACAATGGACGTCGGTACGTACTCTATCTGTTGCTTTACTATTCTACATACTGCTATTTCACTTTCTTATAGATGCCTTGGGCATATTTGGATGCTTTCTCAGATTGTCGATAATCTCCATGTGGACCGTTACTAGGTTTTATATCAAGTCGATGTATGTGACATGGGGTATTTTTCTATCATTGTCTGGGGTGGGACTTCCACTTTTCTGGATGGATATTTGGGTTCCAATCTTCAGATGTGAAAATGTAATGACTTCATGGACTATTTTACTTCATATAATATATTCAAAACAACGTTTTTTCTCTTGTGAAAAAAAAAATAATTAATGTTTATCACTCTGCCTTCAAAACTAGCGATGCTGGTCTATGTTGCTGGTTTATTGATATGGTCTGATGGTATTTTTATATTTTGGACATATCACACTCCTCACATGATTAGCGTTTTCTCTGTTCAAGGATTTTGGGTACTTTAATTTGTATTTGGAACAATGGACGTCGGTACTCTATCTGTTGCTTTACTATTCTACATACTGCTATTTCACTTTCTTATAGATGTCTCGGGCATATTTGGATGCTTTCTCACATTGTCGATAATCTCCATGTGGACCGTTACTGGGTTTTATATCATGTCCCTGTATGTGACATGGGGTATTTTTCTATCATTGTCTGGGGTGGGACTTCCACTTTTCTCGATGGATATTTGGGTTCCAATCTTCAGATGTGAAAATGTAATGACTTCATGGACTGTTTTACTTCATATAATATATTCAAAACAACGTTTTTTCTCTTGTGAAAAAAAAATGATTAATTTTTATCACTCTGCCTTCAAAACTAGCGATGCTGGTCTATGTTGCTGGTTTATTGATATGGTCTGATGGTATTTTTATATTTTGGACATATCACACTCCTCACATGATTAGCGTTTCTCTCTGTTCAAGGATTTTGGGTACTTTAATTTGTATTTGGAACAATGGACGTCGGTACTCTATCTGTTGCTTTACTATTCTACATACTGCTATTTCACTTTCTTATAGATGCCTCGGGCATATTTGGATGCTTTCTCAGATTGTCGATAATCTCCATGTGGACCGTTACTGGGTTTTATATCAAGTCCCCGTATGTGACATGGGGTATTTTTCTATCACTGTCTGGGGTGGGACTTCCACTTTTCTGGATGGATATTTGGGTTCCAATCTTCAGATGTGAAAATGTAATGACTTCATGGACTGTTTTACTTCATATAATATATTCAAAACAACGTTTTTTCTCTTGTGAAAAAAAAATGATTAATGTTTATCACTCTGCCTTCAAAACTAGCGATGTCGGTCTATGTTGCTGGTTTATTGATATGGTCTGATGGTCTTTTTATATTTTGGACATATCACACTCCTCACATGATTATGATTAGCGTTTTTCTCTGTTGCAGGGTTTTGGGTACTTTAATTTGTATTTGGAACAATGGACGTCGGTACTCTATCTGTTGCTTTACTATTCTACATACTGCTATTTCACTTTCATGGACTATTTTACTTCATATAATATATTCAAAACAGCGTTTCTCGTCTTTTAAAATTTCAATTTTTTTTTTTAAATTGAACCCTCCGTCGGTCTACCGACGCCTTGTAAACGTCGGAACTGCGACAACCCAGAAACGTCGGAAGAGAGACAGTATGAAAACATCGGAAGAGAAACGTTCCAAACGTCGGACCACATATCGTCGGCATTGCGACATCTTACAGACGTCAGAAGAGCGACGTCCAAAACTTCGGACCACGTTTAGTCGGAATTGCGACGGTTTACAAGCATCGAAAGAGCGATGTCCAAAACATCGGACCATGTTTAGTCGGAATTGCGACGGTTTACAAGCGTCGGAAGAGCGACGTCCAAAACGTCGAACCACGTTGAGTCGGAATTGCGACGGTTTACAAGCGTCGGAAGAGCGACGTTCCAAACGTCGAACCACATTTCATCGGAAGTGCAACAGTTTACAAACGTCGGAGGCGCGACGGTTTGTGAGACGTCGGAAGAGTGACGCTTGTTCGGAATGACGGAAGAAGTGTCGATAGTGCGACACTTTTTACGTGCGTCGGAACGGCGACGGCATGACAAACCACGGTTTGTCCGCCCCCGAACCCACGTTTTGCGTACGACTATGTGCTTCCGAATAGCGACGAATTGGCCTTCGAATTTCCGCCCAATTCTCTAGTGCCCCGAGGGAGATGCTATTATTCCTTCTCAAGCACCAGGACCTGTGCTCAATTTATAGAGAAGTTGAGGGTATTTTCTCAATCAATGACTTTCTAATAATATGAAAGACATGTTCCCAAGCTCATAGGTGTTAGATGGACACATGGATTCAAATTTTGACACATATGGACTCTTCTAGAAGGCACTAGCCATGTGGAGGTTCCAGAACAATGAGAATTTCACTCCCATTTGACCAATGCACTCTTGAATGTTGGAAAGTGCTTTGAAGAGAACCCTTGAATGGAGGTATCTGCATATGAAAAGCAGTTATTCCCTTGAGAGGTTGTGTTGGTGAGCTCATAAGTGATATAACATGTACTTAAACTATTGGATGCCTTGCAATGGAAGTCATGGATGATTTTTTCTTGTTCTTGACTTAGGGCATGTAGCAACTGAAATGATAGGGGATGATAGACCCTATATCATTGGTTCTGGAGATGATGTCTAGTTTAACCAGGTCATTGGGAATTATGCCCAAATTGACCTATAACAAGTAGGATAGTTATCCTTAGGACAAGCATGATTGATATCACAATAATCCACACAAACACGAATGGTACCCTACTTTTTATTCATAGGGACAATGTTAGGGACCCAATCTGTCAACGAAATCGGATAAATAAAGCCAGCTTTGAGAATTTTTTCAACTTCAGCCTTTATAGCAGTTTCCTTTCTAGGGTGCACGGGAAGAAGGCGCTAGCGAATAGGTCTCACATCAGGGTAATTAGGTATCTCATGCACTACTATACTTAGATCAATCCCAATAATTTCTTCGTAGGA
This sequence comes from Pinus albicaulis, assembly GCA_034641835.2. Classification (NCBI taxonomy): domain Eukaryota; kingdom Viridiplantae; phylum Streptophyta; class Pinopsida; order Pinales; family Pinaceae; genus Pinus; species Pinus albicaulis. The sequence continues at coordinate 898,905,250 of CM076578.1, read as the reverse complement.
CCAAGCGAAGATGTTTCGAAATTCACAGAAAAGGCTAGGAGGCCTGAATATCATCAGAAGAACATGTCACCCCAATGTGGATGTTCTCGACAACCCTCGGTTTAACGAAGATGTCAATAGGCATAATTAGAGTAATATTTCCCATGTTTCCTTCTGAAAAGACTTCATGTATCAAAATAGCAACTTGAAGCGATTGGGAAGGGGCTTGGGAAGAAAAATTCTCAAGACAGGTAGACATTGTCCGAAGACTAGGAAAAAAGGAGGAACGATGATGAGTATCATCCTAGGGAGGGTCCTCAAGAGACATAGTTTCCACAGTAGCTTCATCAATTGGTAACGTCTCATCCAAAGGATCAAGAGAATCTGAAGGACTGAGCCAAGGGGATTAAGAATACAAGTCTAGAGGCATACTCGAAGAAGTATGATTAGAATGGGATGTCGATGCCGAGATGATCTCAAAATAATAAATTTCTACTGGGCTGAGAGGCATCACATCACCAAATGAATTAACTTGATCAAGCAAAGGGATGATCCAAGGATCAAAGGAAGTGGAGATCATATTTACTTGAGAAGTGTTGGGTGGAGGAAGAGAAAAAATACCAATGAGGGTGGGATCTTTGGAAATTCCTACCCCCATACTTTAATAATGTGTGGGAATTTGATTGACATGTGGTACATTTCTCTCCAAAGAGGTGGAAGTGAAAATGGAAAATTGGTCCACAACGATAATCTTCCCTTTGTGTGGAAAACCTATAATACAGAAGAGAGTGGACAATACGCATAGCATGGCATGATTCCAACTGTGACCAAGGAAGATATTATAGTTGAGCTTGGTGTCAACGACCTAAACCTCAACGTTAACCATTTTTCCTTCCAATGTGGTAGGTAAGCTGGTGAGGACACCAAGAGGATGAGATTCCCTTCCATCGAAAGCTTTAAAGGCGTTTGGATACTGGTTAAGGTCTAGAAAGCCGATGGCTTTCCAACATGAAATGGACATCATGCAAGTAGATGCACCTTTGTCTGCGACTGACCGATGTATATTCTTACCATTAATCCCAACTTGAATGATAAAATAAAGTTGGTGAGGGAGGCGTGGGATGAAATTTTCCAGATCAAAAGTGATAAGGCTCTAGTTGGCAGGATCAACTCCTCCGATGATGGATAGGAAAGCTTTTTGTTGTGATGGACAACTCTGAAGCACAATTTTGGAAGGTGGTCATACAACAGGCTCAGAACTAGGATTTTCAATGTGAAGAGGGCTAGAAGCCGACGAGGGAGGAGGACTGTCAGCAATCTCTTTCCCAACTGCCTGATGCGGTTCACTATAATCCTTTGATCTGGTAGATATAGATATGGGTGCAACACCATTCATCATGAAAACTTGAGAGCCAAAAGGAGTGGAGGACAGAGGTTTCTCCACCATCTAAGTCTGTTGAGATGGGAAAGGTTCTTTTAAGATAGTCAGGGTCCCCTAAGTACCTTTAATAAATAGGCTCACTTCAAACCACTGAGGACAGTCTTTAATGAAGCGATCATTGTCATAGACTTAGGTTTTCACTTTGAACCGTCATCAGCATCAGTTTTACGAGAATCTTGTTTCAAGGTATCGGCTTTGGCCTTACCTTTACCCTTCTTATTACCTTTAGAAGTTTTATCCACCGAGGTAGACTGGATGACATTCACTTCCGTGGTTTATCCAATATTAGAAGGTGGTTGGGAAGCATTATTGATAGAAGAGGTAGATTTATGCCTTCGCAATATTGGAGGAATATGTTAGTCATCAGTATTTTTTACCTGTTGTTGATGACTCGATTCCTTAGCTGAGTTTTATAGAAGCTAATCTCAACCTGTCAATTTTTCATCTAGAAAACACCCCAAAAAAAAAATTATCCTCTAACCGCTCCCTGTCATCCTATGATAAGAGTAATCTTCAGTTTTCAAGTCATTTCTTGTTTTAACAAAGTATCCCTATCTATAGTTGTTGTAGCTATGATTATCTGCTATCATTTTCCCTTGTTTCTCATGCCATTCACTGTCCAAAATTTGACAAAGTTTCTTCTCTCCTATCCCTCATCATCTGGTCAAAAATAATCTAATCATGCCTGATAAAACAATCAGAATCTGTGAAAATTGTCCCTAAGTTAGATAGTGGTTGTTGGGGTTCCCATGTTTTGGCCAGGTTGGCAAGACCAAAAGATGAGACAACATCAGAACCACTTTCAGACCTCAGGCTGTAGCCCTCCTGGGTCCAAAGAGGGATCTCTCTATATGAGCAAAGGTTTTATGTCTTTGAAGCTCGAAGTTAATATATTAGGCTAGTTATAGGCACAGGGTTTGTTTGTTTGATTTTTGGTTGGTTGTTGGGAATCAGGAAGAAGGATTCAATATAAGACAAGGTTGAGCAAGGAGGATTTTAGGCAAAGGAAAGATAATTTAGAGAACATCAAGACCATTGGGCAATGGAGTCAGGAAAGGGTTTACTTACTATTCAATATGCATGCTTTCAGTTGGGCTAGTCATCTAAAGCATTGGATCTTAAAGATGATAGTGTGGCATGGAAAGAAAAAAGAGAAGGTGAAAGAAAGGAAACCTCCAAGGTGAACTTTCAGGAATCAGATCTAGGGATAGGACATGCCATTGAACACCCGTGATCGAAACCTAAAAGGTAAACTCTTCAGACAAGGAACGTTAAATATTTGGAACATAAAGTTGAAAACCTGAGATCAGAGAGAGACTTTGAACTCTCAATGCTTCGGCCCCCAGCTTAAGGGAACTTAGAAAGTTTTAATTGGCTAAAAATGATCCTAGTGAGATAGAGACAAAATTCTAGACCTCCCAGTGTTCCCAATTCATTCAATTAAATCCTAACAAGAACATATAAAGACATATTTCATTAATTCATACATCAGCTAGAAATATATCATACCACTACACTGGTTAAATTGGATTGAAATCGGTCCACAGATAACACATATAGCAGAAAAAATTGAATGCAAGGAGAGCAGAAACATAGGGTACCTAACAAGGGTAAATACTATGCCAAATTTCTGATGTAAGCCAGTAGAAATGAAATGAAATGAATTACAAATTAACAAACACAGAGATAGAAAAACATCACCACTGATTTAAATCAGGATCCAAAGAAATGTGCTTGTCATATTAAGAGAAACACCAATCATGTACAATATTTCCAACAGCTTGATATTCAGTCTGGAAGACCTTCCTCAGCCTATCTTACATTTTTTTTACACAGAGACTATGTCTCAAAAGAAATAGCTTGCAATTCTCTGATAACCGATCAGCAACCTTTACAATGTTTCTTCAAGAATTTTTATAGCTGAAAGAAGAGCAGAGGAGGTAGGTAAAAACTAAATGCAGCATTAAAACTCAGATGAGGAGGAGAGCCAAAGCCCCATTCTGTTTTAAATCTTGGGCATTTATCTCTGGTACTCTTTGGATGAAAGCGTGGTCTTCGTCAGGCTTCCATTTACTCCAGGTATGTCTCTGATGTACTTGCTGTAGCACCTCTGCAAAACACTGGTGAACTGAACTAGCCTGATTGATGATTTTAGGTCTGCCATACTGTATAACTAATGCACTGAAGATGTAGGACTGTTGTTAGGGGGGAAACTTCATTTGGACACAATGTAGACTGAAACAATAATGAGTACCGTGTCCTTTCTCAGGAGGAGACATTCTGCTGATATAAACACCCTGATGATATGGTTTTCTGTGCGTTGAACCATTCTGTGTGATCCATGATGTCTTCAATCTGGTACTATGCCTTTCAATACGTGGATTAAGGCTCAAAATATTTAATTAGAGGCATTAAACACTCTGTTTTCCCACTGATACTCTTTTGCTACTCCATTCCTGTCTCTGTCAGTGAAATCTGCGCTCTAATGGCTCTGGGGAGGTTTTACAGAGTTTAAACCCTGCTCTTTTAATGCGAGTCCTATCATGACGCCTTCTCGGGCCATTTCTTCATGATTTTGATCCCTGCACATGGTTTTCCCTGCGTTCTTTGCCACTATAACAATGACTATGAATCATGGCGGTTTTTTGCCGCCCGTAACCCTGCAAAACACGAAACGTGTTAAGAAAACCATGCACGAGAATGGTGAATGCAGCGGGGTCAATAAGAATGGACATGCAGACTAGCGAAATGGTGGAACAGTGCAGGGTGATGGCGGAAAATGCAGCGTAACAGTGGAAGATGGCCTTGGTGAAAGTTGGCGAACTGCTGCGAAAATTTAAATGCAAACCTTTGAAATTTAACCTTTGGGTGAAATATAAAGGGGCTAATAAAAATGCGGTGAAAATATATTAACACACGTGGAATGGTGACATGGTGGGACCCATTCAATGGTGGGGCATGCAGTTAATCTGGATCGTCTGATCTCAGGAGGAGATCGACGGTCGAGAACGCGTCAGAGGGCGAAGGATGGTGGGCCCGAGATCTATTTTCCTTGGATTATCCCCCGTGCAACTTCGTGGCGTGATCACCATTAGATGGGCAGCTCTAGATCAGACGGTGTACGTGCATATTGCGCCAGGTCAAGCGCCGAATTTTAACGCGCGATGGGGGGCGTTTTTCAAACAGTTCTCAGTGCCACGTGTCGGGCGGTGAGTGGAATCGCTCCGAAACGAAAAATACCACCCACCTCCCAAAGGCGGTGTGATAGAAACCGACAAGTTTTGAACAGGGTGTGATTGCAGGGACCACTGGGCGAGTGAAATATGGATCGTCGATCTACAGATTAAATGGACGGTTGTGATGCAATCAGAGGGGCGAACAGAGTGGGCCACGGGCACGGCACTGATCTGTGAAGACCGTCCGATCTATACAAATCGACGGCTAATAATGCTCCCGATATCCATCTGCGGTAAGCGCTCTCTGGGCTAGCGCTTGGTTATAGCACCCAGGTCACGTGGAGAAAAAGGTTGAGGGGGCTATGGCCGAAAGGCACTAAGCCCACATATATGGAGAATGTGGGTTTTTGGCCCATTTTAATACAATTTGAGGGTAGGAAAGGGTAACGATAGAGGGAATAAGAGTTTTTAATCCAAACAAGGGGGGTTTGTATGGTTTAAAGGGGATTTTGGGAAGGTTTAGAAGGACTAGGGGAGAGATTTTGGGGTGAAAGGGAGGCTTTCAAAAAGGGGATAAAGGGATGAAATGGAGAATTATACAGGAGTACAAGGGGAAAATGAGGGCCTTTAGGAGCACAATTTGTCATAATCAGTGAGGCTTATTGACTTAAGAACGGTAGAGGGAAATAATCAAAGGGCAGAGAGCATGAAGAGGCTTCAAGGATGATGTGTTTTCAGGATAAATGCATTCCTTGAAGGCTCCTAAAACAAAATAGCCCATGTTTGTTTGTCAAAAAAATTATAGGGGGCTAATAGTGGTGTTTAGGGAAATTTATCTTGACAAAGTCATCCTAAGCCAAATACCCTGTGTATGTTACCAATCAACCATGAATTGTCTTCCTATTCTACAAAACAAGTCTTAATCAATCCATAGGTCGCACACCACTAAGAGGTCATTTTGTCTCATTTCGAAAGAAGTTCAGCAAAGATCCAAATCAAGAAAGATGAGGATGTTCATTGTCTGAAAGAAATACACTTAGATCGGGAAAAATCTCCATGAAACACCAAAGGAGCTCTCCAAGGTTCAAAAGCATTGGTGTTTCAGCATTGGTGTTTCAGCTTGGGGTGTTTTAGCTTAGAGTGTTTCTTCCATTAAGAAAAAGGACAAATTTCAACAGATCCTTCCTGCTGAATTAGTTTGCCATCAGTAAAAAAAATGGATTGTAGTGAGTGAAGGGCAACTAATAAGTATGGTTTGAAATCCAAATACTACCTAAAGAACAAACATCATCCTCTAAGTCACATAAGTACCAAAAACTGATGTAATGTTGATCAGCAGTGTTCCAAATATCTCCTCCAAAAGCAGTGCTGCATAGTCTTTCCAAAAGGTATCATCATGAAAAGCATAAGAAGACAACTGCTTCTTATGTTACTTTGAACCTGAGATGTGAAGATCAGTCAAAAGCAATTTCAAGGTACCCCTGAAAACACAGTCAAGGAAAAGTTGGCTCAATGATGTCTAAACAGCAAATACTCTCCATATACAATTCACATTGTTCCTGATATGGGGTTCACAGGGATATTTTACAAAAAGGATATAGATCTCAGACAATGCCTCATAAAGAAAAAAATACATTAGGTTCAAGTGATTCTACCAATGAAAAATGCCAAAATTCACTTTGTTTCCTCTTGGTATTTTTCAAATAGAGACATATACTACAAATAAATGACACAGTGTTGAAATAGGTAAGATTTCATGTGTGTGATGATAACCTCCTTCAATGAAAAGTAGATGGTTAGAAAGACATGTTGTGGCCTACTTCATAGACAAGCATAGGGCCAACATGTTCTTAAGTGACTTCAGAAACTATTGTGAGCCACCTCCTTCAAAAATGAAAAGCAGATGCATCAGCAGGGTTTCAAATTGTGTTTGAGTAAGTTTTCTATTGGAAATACAAGGTTGAGAAATAATGGTGTCACGAATGAAAATGATAATTTAAAGGCATTTTTCATATTATAGGTAGAAGGTTAACATACTGGTGTTAAAAACCTCTGATCTTGTGATTATGAAAACCTCCCTCCAAGGATAAATCATAGGTTATATTTTTTATTAAAACAAGCCTCTTCTGAATGGTGAAATTGATAGACCAAAGCTCGGGTTCTAGTCTTGTTTGAAAACTGGTATAAGGAAGCATTCACACTGGTGTATGTGAAAGGGGAATCTTTATTTTTGCAAATCCTTTATGTTTTATAAAAATACTTCATCCAAGTGATGAATTAAGGGAGAGCGCCAAAGGATACTTCCAGCACAGTCAAAGGATGGAGGGCACATTGTAAAAATGGGTGAATCTTTCACTGTTTGTAGGCCTTCTTTCACAAAAGAACAAAAGATCAGCTCTCCAAATGTTTTCACCATGACACAACTCATTGAAATGGTTAAAAGGTGTGATGAAGCCATATTTCACTCATAGTCAAAAGGCTCCTCCATTAAATGATAAGAGACAGAGTTTTGGGAGACCCAGGCAGTTTGTCAAACATAGGCCTCCTTCACAAATAAGTAGAGGGCCCACCATTGTTTGAAGATTTTCAAAATGACAAGCAGAAGATCAATCATGTGATAAAACCTTCTTTCACTTCACAAACAAATAGATTTGCATAGTGGTTTCGGAAGGCTGCATGTTAGCATCTTTATGAGCCTCTTCAAAAAAATACAAGGTCACAATTTTGAAATAAATAAGGTTGTATGGTTTGCAGGACCCCCATCAATAGATAAATAGAAGGCCTCATGATAGGTCTGAATGGTCATTAAAAAGGGCTGCAATAGTAGTTTTTGTGATGATTTCCCTCATTGACTAATCAAGGAAAAAACAGAGCTACTCCTTAAAATGACCTATTCAAAGAACAAAGGGTCAAAGACACTTTGATCTAACTTCCTTCAAGAGTAGATGGTTAGAAAAATACAGTGATAAAAACCTCTTTCGAAGAGGGCAGTTGGTTTGGAAAACTTTGACAATGGATTTTGTCACAAAAAGACAAATGGTACATTGTAAAAATGGGTGAATCTTTCACTGTTTATAGGCCTTCTTTACAAAGAAACAAAGGAACAGCTCCTCTAAATATTTACACAGTAAATCAGCTCATTCAAAGGGTCAAAAGGTATGATAAAAAAATGTTTCATTTTCAGTTAAAAAATGTCCCCATCGAATGATAAGAAGGGAGTTTTAAAAGACACATAAAATTTACATTTAGAAATGTTTTTAATCAGAAGATAAAACCTACCTTCACTTCATAAATAGATAGGTTTACATTATTCTTTTGAAGCTGCATTAATCTTTGTTAGGATCACCTCCTTTGTGAAAACATAAAGTCACAAAGCCACTCTAAAAGGCTGCAAAGGCAAAAGGAGGTTTTTCATTTCAAACAGGGAGGAAAAGGTGTTTAAAAACCCTCATCAAGTTTAAAAACTTGAAAGCCAACGATCATTTTCCAATATGCACAGCTAAGTTACGAAGGAGAATAGATATTGGGAGTTTTTAAATCATTTTCAAGCTTGAATCTATGCGCGGCATGCCTGAAACTTAGCACGGAGCGCCTATAGGAGGTCATCAAAAGGTTTTCTTAACAAGCATGGTACGTCTGTAGAGTGGCGTGGCACGCCTGTGCCCGGTGCCCAACGACCTTCAAACGTGGCATGTTCACTCGGTTACTTCTGAACGGCCCAGTTCCCTTGCTAAACAAGGTGCTCGAGGCTTTAATCACCTCCACCCGAGCATTCAAGCCCTGTTCAGTTTTCCTCCACCGGCCTTGTGTTTTTAAAACCATTACCTTGCATGATCACCATTGAAATTTCCATTTTTCGCCTCTACATAATCTTTTCCTGAACGGCTCGAGCCACCTCTGAATGGCCCGGCACCCAGCCACTCTGAACGGCCCAGTGTTACTATCTGAATGCCATCACCCATGACCTTTTTCCATTTATACAAGCACTCAGACTGTTAATTCACTTCCTTCCAACTACATTATGCCCTCACCACACTCAGCTTCCACTTTCCACCCTTAAACTTGTTGAAAAATAACTCTGCACATCTATTTTGAACACTGCCCAGGCCACCCCTGAACGGCCCACCATCGAGGCGCTCGGGCCACCAGCAACATAGTTTTTCAAATGTATGCCAAAGTCAAATTTTCAACAGGAAGACACCTCCACATGTATCAAGAGGCTTTTATAAAGGAATTTATTGTCTCTTAGTTAGGTTTTATATTTTGAGGAAAGGTTTAAGATAGCACAGTCTTCAAAGTAGAGAGAGTCTAGGTGCCCAAAAGAAAGGAGACTGTTGTCAAAGTTATAAATCCTTTTTTATTACTCACAAACACAATTCATAAGAGGTGCATTAATTTTCATTTTAACAAGAAACCTATCCACCTACTACAGAAAAATGTGATAAAAGAAGAAGTTTTTTTTTCAAGGATCTTGTTGTTTTGAGTAGTAAAGAGAAAACATTGTTGTTTTCAAAAATAAACTCTCTTGTACATCAAAATCAGAGAAACAATTATTTCAAAAAAAACAGTGAAAAGGAGGAGGGTTAATGTGTCACTTTGAAAGAGGTTTTCTTTCTATGAATGGCTAATAATACACACAGTCTCTAAAAGAACAGCAGAGTTTGATTATAAGGCCTTTTAATCAGCTTAAAGGAGTCCTTTAAAATAATGATTTCAAAAAGCACCTTTTGCTTCAAATAACCACAAAAGAAAATTAATTTCAAAGAAGCAGTGTCTACCAAGGAAGATAGTGATTGGGAGAAAGATTTTTATCAGTTTGAAAGATTTTTGTGTAGTAAAGGGAAACATTGTTGTTTTCAAGAGTAGACAATCTTGTTCATTAAATTCACAAAGAAACAATGATTACAAAGGAAGCAGTGATTGAGGGGAAGGAATTTTTGTGTAAAAAACAAAGGGGATTTGTCTTCAAAAACCACAAGAAGATCTTGTTAAGAGGCCTCTTTGCTCAAAAAACAGTGATGGAGAAGTAAATTTGTTTTCATCTAACCAATACTTGTTTGCCATCCTAGATAAAAAGCAGTGATTATCATAGTAATGATGAGAGACAAAGTAAAGAGTCTAAACATGGTAGTGAGGAGGAAGAACATAATGGCAACCAACACAGAAGTAAGCATAGCAGTCATAAAGAGGAACAAAGTGGTAGCTAGTATAGTGATAATGAGGAACATGACAGTCCTCAAAGAGGTACTAATGATGAGAAGCATGACAGCCCTCAAGCAAGCAATAATGATGGCAAACAAACACAAAATAGTGAGCATTCCGAAGGGAGCAACATGAAACAAAAAGAGAAAAGAAGCCCAAAGTAAGACATTGGAAACATAGAGCATGAAGAAGATTCTCCAAAGCATGTGCTAGCTGCCTCTCCTAGGCAAGGGGCCATGACTTCTTCGCCAAAGCTAAAATGTCAAACAACAAGGAAGAAAACCAAGAAAAACTCAAAACTGCCCAAAGAGGGCGCCCGGTGAGAAAAGAGGAAAAGGACACATCTAGACTTGGAATTTTGGCCCGAGCTTCTAGGCATGTTTCTAAAAACCCTTAAGGGGTTTTCTCACCAAAAATTGAGAAAATTTTGACATGATCTTGTTTTTTGACATTTTTGGGCCTAATTGCATAAATTCATGGGCGCTGCCATTTTTGTTTGGAGCATCCTCAGCTGTTGAGAGTGGTATCATTGGATGCATTAAATTTAGGGGCATCTACTCAGAAAATTTCAGATCAAATGAAGATGTTTTGGTCTCCCAAAGAGGCAAAAAATAGTGATTTTTTGACTTTCTGCCTCACATATCAGCAAGGTCTACGTTTTGGTATTTTTCACTCAGTTCCGTTTTTGACAAACTTCCCGGTATCAGTTTGAGAAACATCAAGTAGTTCCAAAAAATAGACATCCAAGGCTTTCCAACGAGCCATCACAGGCCTCGTTTTGACATCGGGAGGTCCTTAAAAAATGGTCTACAAAACAGGGAATTTTCTGTTGTTACATTCCTGTAGCATTTTGGCAAAAAAGACAGTTTTCTGAAGTGGCTTTTCCAAATGTGCGTTTAGCATTTTTTGGCCACTGTCAGTCATGTAAAGTCAATTTTATTTCCATTTTTAGCATTTTAGGATATTTTAAAATATATTTTGTGCCTTGGGCTTTGCAAAGCCTCAGGGACAAAATCAGATATTTGTAATAGGCCAATGGCCTTCAAGATGCTCTTGGATAGGTTATTTCTCTTTAGCCTATATATTTCAAGAGATTTCATTGTATGAGGAAGCTAAACTTGATGATATAGAGAAATACATGGTTATACAAGTTTGGAAGAAATACTTTGTCTCATGCATTGGATAATTTCTTGTGTGTTTTGGATGGTGGAAGAGGATTGTTGTAGGATTCCTTGACTTGGTAAAAGGGTATAGTGTTCCTTCTCTATTATGTTTCCTTAGTTATCATACATATTTTCATGTTTCTTTCTTGCTGTAGGATAGTAAAGAATTGACTTGAGACATGCCCATGGAGGCACCTCAAGTTTCCTGATTCATTACAACTTCTATGTTTGTCTTCTTTCTTAGTTATGTCAAAATAATTCTTAAATTCTCTTTGATACCCTAAGAAATTGTTCTCAATTTCATTAATGGTTATTATGTATGCTATCGATGTATGATTCACGGTAAGTCATGTTTACTCCTAGATAACCAAAAACCCATTACTTAAACCTTTCTTTTAATGTCTAATTATCCTAGTTGAATCAAAGAGGTCTTGTGTCGATCTTGCCCTTTGCCTATGCTCTGCAATCTTAGTTCAAAGTTCCCGATAGCTCAAAATATGATTTCTAGGAGTTCCCTCTTCGTAGATTGAGTTATTTTTTTGTCTTGTTTGTTTTTCCCCAAAGTCTGAAGGCAATTTTCCCAAAGTTAGAGGGTCTTATACCTCTATGTATCGCCTGACTGTTTATTTTATTCATCTATTAGTTTGAAGTTTCATTTATCGTGATTAATGGTTAGCCCTACCACATGGATGTCTACTGTAAAAATATTTATGTTTAAACCTCTTTGTCCTTCACAAAACCTAGTGTCCATCCCATTTCACTCCACCTAAAGAATCCATTTTTGCCTCGACCAAATCGGCCCTTCAATATACCCTGTCCATCATTTGAGGCCTTCTCGACCTTTTCGACCCCATAGCCCAGTTGATCTAACAATATTTTTATCTATTTATCTTTGATCAGTTCCTCCCTCAAAAACCTAAAAATAAACTAAAAACCTACTTAACAACTAGCCTAAAATCAAATACATAAGAAGCAAACAAATCTACATCCCTTGTACAAATAGAGAGAGCCCTCTCTGAGTCCAGGAAGGCTAGGTCCTTGGGCTCCAAAGTTGGTTTGATGTTACCCTGTCACTTGGCTTGCCAATCTGCCAAATCACGGGACCCTAACATAATGGCAATCACAGTGGGACTCTGAGTAATAAACAAACTTAGAATTCCCTAAACATTTCAACATCCCTTAAGAAAACTATCTTGTCGATTTATCCCACCGCTTACTAAAATAATGACGATCACGGTGGGACCTTGAGTTAGTGAAAATCTAAGTACACCTTAGGACTCCAAAAATCCCTTGTCTTCAAGAATATCTAGTGAATTAGCCACCTCATCACCACACTAACATAATGGCAATCACGGTGGGACTCTGAGTGATAAACAAACTTAGATTCCCTAAAAACCTTCAGAGACCTTTGAGAATATTATCCTGTGGACTTATCCCACCGATCACTAACATAATGGTGATCATGGTGGGACCTTGAGTCAAAAAATCCTAGGTATCCCTTAGGAAATCTCAAAGTCTTAGTCGAACTTAGAAAACTTAAGTGTTGTCCAAAGAGTAGAAACTAGCTCTTTCACCATCTTAGCAAAATGATGATTCAGTTATAGGAAACTCTTACAAACCTTAGGGCTACATATAGGAACTCAGAAAACCCCAAAAAACATCCCTAGATTGGATTTCTCATTTATTGGTGGTGGACCATAAATACATATCTCTAAAAACAACTAAAAACATCCACCTGGCAACTCCACTAGCCTCCAGTAGGCCTATTACTCCACTAGTCCTTATAAAATCGCCTGGAATGCATTGAGCAATCCCAATCATGCTGATAGTGGACAGAAAAGTTCAAATCTTCCACCTGGCGACTCCACAACCCTCATTAGACCAAAAGAATCCACTGGTAGAGAACTTTAGACTAGTTGAAAAGACACAGTGACACTTTCTGATTAACAAAGATGGATCCAAGGATACAAAGGAGATATGCTCCAATGAACAGAGATCATATCCCTGGATTCCCACACAAAATGCCTGAAATAAATTGGATGAAAAACCTACCTATCTTTCGAGATGAAAAGGTTGATAACCCCTTGTTACACCTCATCAAATTTCATATACACATATGGAGGTTGAAGGCTGAATGGCATGAAGACTGCCTCATGAAAATTTTAATGGCAACATTAGAAGATAAGGCGAGAAATTGGTATGAATGGCTAGAACCTGGCATATTTTTTTCTTTGAAGGATTTCCACAAAGTATTTTGTAAACACTATATAAGGCATTGTCCATCTCTATCATTGGCTGAAAATTGTTGTGATCAATGTAAAGACCTCATACAACACCTTGTGAACATTGATGAAGACTTAGGAGATTGGCATCCTGAGGATCTATTAGAGGAGATTCATGCTTTTCATACTCAAAATAACCATCTTGGTAGCCAAGAAGAGTTGATTGAGGATGAAATAAAATCTGAAATGAAAGAAGAATCAAAACCTTTAGGATCTCTACCCTTATGTTTTAATTCATTCCAGATTTTGAAAGGAAATTTGCATCCTAAAGATCTTTTAGCAGTCATTCAGGAAACCCCTTCTCAAGTTAACTCTCACATAAATCAAGAAAATATGGTTGAAGATGAAATCAAATCTGAAATGGAAGAAAAATAAAAACTTGTAGGATCTCTACTTTTATGCTTTGAGTCATTTCAGTTCATACAAGAAAATTGGCCTCCTAGGAATCTATCAGAGGCAACTCATCAATCCCATGCTTATTATCCCAAACATCAAGAAGATTTGATTGAGGATGAATTGAAATATGAAATAGAAGAAAAATCAAAACATGTAGGATCTCTGCCTTTATGCTTTGAGTCATTTGAGTTCATACGAGAAAATTGGCCTCCTGAAAATCTGTCAGAAGCAACTCATGAATTACATGCTAACTATTTTCGACATCACGAAGAATTGGTTGAAGATGGAAAAAATCAAGAAATGAAAGAGAAACCACAGGATATCTCTAAAGACACAAGTGATGATTCATCATCTCTCATAGGTTAAGCCCAAAAAGACATTCATCCTCCAAATCAGATTTCCCAAGAGAAAGAAGATTATTGTAGTTATATCCAAAGAGAGATGAAAATGCCTCCCTTTTTAACTGAAGAGGAAATAGATCAACTTATAAACATGCAGAAAACCTCTAAAACTTCATATGACCAAAACTTTTCTGATCTTTATCCTGTTAATCTTGCATACCATGAGTCAAAAAATAGATTTGTAAATCAATTTGAAGAGAGGAAATCTGATAGTCCAATATGCATGGCTGGTGACATTACTTATATTAATGATTCTCCAAGGTTTGATCAATATTTTGATGCTTATGATATCCAAACATAAACTAACCTTGCAGAGCAATCAATAGTTGATTTGTGGGACGAAGTTCATTATCATCAGGTTGAAAAAAGTAAGCAGCCAATACATGTCACCTATGACACTGATGAGGAGAGCCTTGAGAGTTTAGAAGTAAAGAGTCTCTGACTCTTTGCTCTACTTCGCTTTAGTCCATCAGAAACAACGTTCACATAATTGGAAATCAACAGTCTTTCAGCTTTAATGATGAGGTTGAGAAGGATGATGAAATTATTGAGCATGTTGTAAAGGAGAAGCCTTTTCTTGAAATGGTTGAGGAAATCATTTTGGACATGGAATCCTCCTTAACTCCAGATTTGCAGCCACCAAGTTCCATTGAGTTACAAATTACAGATGAAGAAATAAAGGTTGATAATCACATAAGGGTGGTCACACTATCCTCTCAAGAGGATTTATTGCCAAAGTGTATCCCTGCTCGTCAACATGATGACCTTCACACAATTTTCAGTCCACTTAATCAGAACACATCAGCTTGGAAAGAAGACTACACTGCAATATATGAGGAGTCTGATAGTTCAAGTGATCATGAGCAAGGGGAAGAGTTTCTTTCCCAAGAGAGTCCCAAATATAGCCAAGTGGAAGAAAGAGTAGTCCTGAATGAAGCCTATATATCAAATCCTCTAAATTAGGTATTATTCCAAGATACATTTGTTGTTTTCCTTGAGAAATCTGAAGGAGTAGTGTGTTCCGCCCAGAACAGTCTGTTGCAAAGAGTGAGAAAAATTTTAGGCACTACTATTTGAAAACAAGCAAAGTGGAAGTGGCCTTTTCATTTCTTCAGCGGTCTAAAAAAGTTGAATCTAAATCCCTCATGGAATCATCTGCTTGATTGGCTTTGTTGGAAAAGAGATTTCACTAAATAAATGTATGTTGTGTATAGTTTAGATTAGGATAGATAGATAGGTGTGAAAAATAAGCTCAGCCTTGTGAGCATATTTTTAGTTCTAGATTGTTAGAAGAAAAAAATTAAATAAAAAAAATACAAAAAACAGTAGAAAAGTTGAAAAGAGGGCAGTTTTAGAAAATAACAGAAAAGCCCCATGTTCAAAAAATAGTCATGTTGAAAGTGCGCAAGTCTAAATTCCACTACTAGTGCTCAAAAGATGTCTTGTTCAGTTATCTAGCCTAATCATAACTGGACATGTTTTAAATTTATTGCTGATAAGTTAGTAAAAGAAGTGATAGTCAAATTGTGTAAGCTTGACTTGTCAAATAAATTAGATTAGGAAAAGATACTAGTTCCACATGCTTAAAACAGAACCAAAGAGGAAAACGAGGATGAAAAACAAACTATGTACCCTAGCCCTGATTGTTTTGAATCTCATTTCATGCAAAATAATATTTGTGTGCAGCTTATCTTTTATGCCACAAACACATGACAAATCAGACCGTCTAATCATGATTTGGTCATTTTTCAATTTCATGTTTTAGCGTAGTGAATGAAATCCTGTCAAACAGCTTAATCTTGATAGTCGATCTAGATTAGGTAGAGAATCAAAGGAGTTCATCAGTTAAATCTAAACTCTTGGAAGATATAAGGGTAGAATTAGATATTTTTATTTTTTCAAAAGTATCTTGTCAAAAGGTTGCTGGCCCAAATGCGCCTAAAGAAGAAAAAATGTTAGGAAATATAGTTGGGTAGGTAGAGATGACCTTGATTCTAATCATGCTATCAATTTTCAGAAATAGCATCAAGAAAGAGAGAAATTTGTGCCAATGGATGAGGCACTGATCTTCATAAGCCAGAGATCTGTAGTTTTGGACACCTCCTAAAAAGGAGCTGCCCTCCCCAAATGGAGCCACTATTAGTCATCAGTATTTTGACCTGTTATTGATGACTAGTTTCCTTAGCTAATTTTTCTAGAATTTGATCTCAAAACTGTCAACTTGTCATCTAGAAAACACCCCAAAAAAATTTTTGTCCTCCTACCCCTTCCTGTCAGTCTGTGATAAGAACAATATCTAGTTTTCAAGACCTATCTTGTCTCAGCAAAATATCCCTGTCTAGAGTTGTCTTAGCTTGGTTAGTCTACTGTCATTTACCCTTGTTTCTCAAGCCATTCACTATCCAAAGGTTGAAAAAGTGTCTGCTTTTCTATACCTGGTCATCTTGTCATATCAGAATCTGATCATGCCTAAGAAAACACTCAGAATCTGTCAAAATTGCCCCTAAGTTAGATAGTGGTGTTTACGGAGCTTTTCCTTGGCTAAAATATCCTAGGCCCAAAAGCCTCTATCTAGTACCAGTCAACCATGAATTAGTTCTTTTTCTACAAAGCAAGCATTGTGCTATCCATAGGTTGCACACCACTAAGAGGTCCTTTTGTCTCATTTCAGAAGGTGTTCAACAAAGAATATGAGGATGTTTACTATCTGAAGAAATATGCTTAGCTTAGGCGTAATATCCATGAAACACCAAAGGATCTCTCCAAGGTTCAAAAGCATTTGTTTTTACATATTTGAAGGGGTGTAATTGAATGTTTATCAATATATTGATGAAGGCAAAAGGAAAAATTTCAACAGGACCTTCATGCTGAATTAGTTTGCCATCAGTGAAATAAATGGAAAGTTGTAAAGTAAAGAGCAGCAAGAGTACATTTTTCAAATCCAATAGCTACCTAAAGAGCGAAGGTCATTCTCCAAGTCACATGAAATACAAAGGACTGAATGATGCTGATCAAACAGTATTCCATAATCTCCTCCAAAGTCAGTGCTGCATAATATTTCCAAAGGGCATCATCATGTAGGACATAAGAAGACAACTGCTTCTTATGTTGCCTTGAGCCTGGGATGTGAACAGTAGTCTAAAGCAATTTCAAGGTACCCCTAAAAACACAGTCAAGGAAAAGTTGGCTCAATGATGTCTAAACAACAATTACTCTCCATATACAATTCACATTGTTCATGATCTAGTGTTCATAGGGATATTTTACAAAAAACATATATACATCTCAGACAAGGCCTCATAAAGCAAGAAGACATTAGTTTCAAGTGATTCTATCAATAATAAATGTCAGATTTCACTTTATGTCCTATTGGTATTCTTCAAACAAACATACAGAGTAAGGTACAATGACTAGAATAGATGAAATTCTGTGTTTAGTAGAACCTCCTTCAAAAGCAGATGGTTAGAAACACAGTAATAGAAACCTCCTTCAAAGAGCAGAGGGTTAGCATTTTTTTAAGTAGCTTCAGGAGTTGTTTTGCGCCACCTCCCCCAAAGATGAACAATGGATGCATCAGCAGGGTTTCAAATTGTGTTTGAGTAAGGTTTCTATTGTAAGGACAAGTTTGAGAATCAGTGGTGAGTCAATGAGAGTTCATAGGTTGAAAACCTATTTCATTTCATAAGCAAAAGGTTGACATGCTGGTGTTAAAAGCCTCTGGTCTTGTGTTTATGAAAACCTCCTTCAAAGGATAACTCAGAGGTTATTATTTTTATTAAAAGAGCCTCTTCTGAATGATGAAATTGGTAAACCAAGCTCTGTTTCCATTAACCCCTGCAAGATGATATAAATCAGACAATACACACATATGTTTTATATGAGAAGGATATATTTCATTTAGACTGGTCCATCCTAGTCTATCTAACTAATTCTTCAAGAGGAAAGTGGCAGGCAAACACTTGGTCACAGTTCATATGGATCAACTTACTCCAAGGGTATAGCAGAGTTGTAGGAAACCAAGTCTTGGTAGATACAATCAATCTACATTTTTAAGTGTTTTAAAACAGGGGATAAATTCAAGTTTCAAGTCTGAAATAGCCACCTTCGAAAGGACAAAAGGCACACTGTCTGATTAGGGTAAACTCTTCATGCTTTAAAGATAGCCTCCTTTGTGACAAACAAGGTGTTAATAACAGTCATCAACAATTGAAGGAAGAGAAACTATTTTCAAATACAAGATCACAGTTTCATTTTGTTTTAAAAATAAATGATAAGGTAAACAGAGGACTAACACTTGGGTTACTGCTACTAGGGATCTGCTCATTCAAAAGGTTAAAGGTGTGATGAAGCCATAATTCACATCCAGTCAAAGGGCGCCTCTTGAAAGGGGGCAGTAAAAAGCACAATGCCAGAAAGGTAAATTTCTTATATCTCAAAAGGATATCCTCAAAAGCTAAAACAACAGAACAATGAAGATCAACAAACACAGTTTTTATATAACTTTCTCACTTCATAAAAAAGTGGATTTGCATTATGGATTTGAGATGCTGCATCAGAGGAGGTGCCGACAATGCAAAAACTTATGGTAGAACCCTTGAGAGGCTATCAGAGAACACACCTTAAAATGCCATGTCAAATTTTGGATGAGAAGGAGAGAAGCATCCAAAGATTTATCTCTAATAAATGCTCTAATTGAAGATACAGTTGCCTTTGAACAGGAAAGGAAGAAAATAAATCCATGGGCACTAGAGGAAAAGAAGATATTTTTGGATAATTTCCTCTTGTATAACAAGAAATTCCAGAAAATTGCATCCTTTATAGAGCACAAGACTATTGCAGATTGTATTGAGTTTTACTACAGGAACCAAAAATCTGATGAATTTGAGGTGATGCAGCATAGGCAACGGCTCAAGAACCGTAGATATTATTCACTTCAATTTGAGAGGGCCATAACAATGGAAAGGATTATTTCTTTACTATTCACAAATAATGAGGGAGATTGGTTTTCACTTCCAAAAGTGGTTGTAGAGAGAAGAAAATCAGTTGAAGAAGCTAAGATTCATCTACTCCAGCTAATTCTGAATTTTTTTTTAGAAGAATGGCTTGTGGAAAAAGTAGTTGAAAAAAGCGGGTCAACTGTTCGTGACAGATTTGGAAAAGGAGTTTTACACTTGATAGCGGCTCTCGGTTATGAGTGGGCTATCATTCCAATTTATTTTGTAGGCATGTCTATAGATTTTTGCGATAGATATGGCTGGACTGCATTGCACTAGGCAGCCTTTTATGAAAGGAAGCGGATGGTTGTAGTACTATTAGTTGCAGGGGCCAATGCAGGCTTAGTCACTGGTTCAAGACCAGAGTCTCCTGGTTTTTGGACTCCTGCCGATTTGGCTTTCAAAAAAAAGTATGAAGGATTAGCTCTATATCTTGCAGAAAAGGCATTAACAAGTCACCTGTCAAAACTTACACTGTATAATAACAATGATCCAAGGAAAACTATTAATTTCCATCAGTTTGAAATTTTTGAGAATCTAAGTAAAGATGAACTCTGTATGAGAGATTCTCTTGCTGCTGTTTGCATTGCTACTGAGGCAGCAGCGAGGATTCAAGCTGCATTTCGAGAACACTCATTCAAATTAAGAGTAAAATCATTTGAATTAGCTATAAATAATCTGACCAATGAAGAAACATTTAAAATGATTTTTTCCCTTAGGATTCAGAGAGCATATCGGGAACACCGTGAAAAGAAGAATATTGATGCAGTCAGGCATATACAACACAAATTCCGTGGTTGGAAGGCTAGCAAAGAATTTTTAAATCTACGGCAACAAGTGATTAAGATTCAGGTTCAGGATCCAAATATTTCTGATGAGACATATGGGGAAGAAAAATTTCGAAATATTGCACAAACTAGAAACATACCTGTGGTGGAGCATCAACAGTTTCAAACATGGGAGTCTGATTTCAAAGAACAAGACCTGATGGGCTTTCTGGAGCAGGATGAAATGCTTCATAATCAGTGGGTTGAAGTTCAAAACCTAAAACATGCTTTGTCTGAAATAGTTGACAGTGCTTTGTATCCAGACCAATTAGTCATGGAACCTCCAGAAGTCTGTGAACCTATTAATACAGGGAAGGAAAATTCTTTCAAAAAGAAAGACAACTTTGGACAGTGGTTAAGTTATGTTCTAGAAGTTTCTCCAAACTCAGCTGATGAATGGCAGACTGAAGACAGCAGAGCAGTTGGGGAGGTGTTAGATTCCCATGTTACAGTTGACCAGTCACCTATTCAAGGGCGCATTTTTTATATCACTGAAATTTCACCTATGTGGGCATTTTCATGAGAAGAAACGAAGGCAATTATTATTGGTGACTTTATTGAAGCCCAAAATAACTTTTGGGAATCTAAATGGTCTTGTGTCTTTGGGAAAAAGATTGTTGCAGCAGAAATTGTTCAGCGATGAGTTTTTAGATGTAAGGCTCCTCCACAGGTTTCTGGTATGGTCAGTCTATTCTTGAATTACAGTGGTCGAGTTCCACATAGTCAAATTTTGAGCTTTGAGTATCGTTCTATGGGTACTCACCTAGACAACAAAATTTCGTTTCACCAACCTGATAAATATGTATGTGGAGAGTTTGCACTTTAGATAAGAGCCAAGTCATGGAGGAGAGAAACAGGTATTTAAAAAATTTGAGTCGTTTTCAAGCTTGACGGAATGTGCGGCATGCCTGTGTTTGTGCGTGGCAGGCCTGTAGGTGATTATTGAAGACTTTTGTTATAGGCGCGACCCGCCTGTTCCCGGCACTTGGCACCCATTTGAACGCAACCCTGGCCACTCCTGAATGCGGCACCCGAGCTTGGATTGCCTCCATCCAAGAGCTCAATCCAAAAAAGAAGCTCCTCCCGCCTGCAGTGTGTCATTGCCCTTCATATCATTCATATTCAGCCATTGCAATTTCCATTTTTTCCTTCAGCACGACCCATTCTTGAACGACCCAGGGCCACCTCTGAACGGCCCGGCACCCGAGCCACTGTTGAACGTGGTCCTGCCCGCCCGGGTCGCTGCTAAACCCCCTGTCTCTTGCTTCTGCAAAGCGGTCTTCTTCACACCAATAGCTCACTCTCCACATATAAAACTCTGCATACCATTTTCACCTCTCTTGTTTCATCCCTACAGACCTATATTTGAATGACCTGGGTCACCCGTGAACGGCCCAGCGCCCACTCCTAAATGGCCCACTACTCGGGCGCCCGGGCCACTGTCAACACCGATTATCAAAGGTCTCAAAAGGTATCAAAGCTCAAATTTAGCACAAAAACTCACCTCTTGTGCTTAAAGAAAACACAGTTATTCTTGAAAACTGTCTTTTTCATTAAAATGCAAAGAAGTCAGTGATAAAAGAGGAAGTTTGGCTGCCAAGGGTTTTATTTCTATGAATAGTTGAGGATATACACAGTTGTTGGAGAGGTAAATCCCCTCTGCGGACAGAGGTGATCCCTACTAGCCCAAATCGGGTCTAGCAACAACCGAGTCATGCTAAGATGCAAGTTCCTAATTTCAAGCAACCAAGATGTGACAAGAGGCCTACCTTAAGTCCTACGTTGTTGTTGCTTGCAGAGAAGATGGCGCTTTCGTCCTTCGTTATGGCAGATCACAATTCTCCCACCTAGCACGTTCGAACACCTGCACGTACATGAAGAAACAACAAACACACAAGCATAAAACCTAATACATGCAACTATGTAGCAGTAAGAGAAGATAAAACTTATAACATAAAACATGAACATCTGAGTGGAACCATAATCAAAGTCGTTTATTATTAATCAGAACAAAGAAAGATACAACCTGAGTTCTGACGCTGGATCTTCCTTCAATGGGTCGACAACGAAGTATGTCTCGGTAAGGCTCGTCCCTTATGGATGACTTCTCCAGGTACAATTAAATCAATATTTTACCTGCTGATCAACATAAGACTGCCTATATCTTTTCGTGGGGTACCTTCGCTTACAAAAAGCTCCCGTTTGGTTTAAAAAATGTTGGGGCCATCTCCAGTGTGCTATGTCCTATGCTTTCCACGACATACGTCATATTGTTCAGACATATCTGGACGATTTTCCGGCCCATTTAGCTCGGCGTGAGGACCATCTTGAACACCTCCGCTAGATTTTCCTCCGGTGTAGATGCTACAATATTAGGATTAATCCTCATAAGTGCGTCTTCTGCGTGAATTTTGGCCGTCTTTTGGGATTCATCGTCTCCAAAGACAAAATTTTCCTTGACCCCCTCAAGGTCGAGGCCATCGTTAACCTCCCATCCCCTTCCTCGTTACATCAATTGTAGAGTCTACAGGGGAAAGCTAACTTCTTACGGCGCTTTATTCCGAATTATGCAGAAGTGGCCAAGGGCTTTACACAACTTTTGAAACAGGACGTTCCCTTTCATTGGGATGAGATCGCCCAACGATATTTTGATAAGCTTAAAACATTGCTCGTTAACACTCCGCTAATACGTCCTCCCAACTATCATCGCGATTTCACCCTTTATTAGGCAACTGCGTTTAGCACGATAGCTATGGTTTTAGTACAGGACGACGACGATGGAAATGAACACATAGTTTATTATCTATCTCGAAATCTTCTCGACATGGAAACATGCTATGCTCACGTCAAGAAGTTGGCGCTTGCTGCGGTTCAGGCTGTTCAGCGATTCCGTCATTACATCATGTTGTGTATCGTAACCGTGGTTTTTGACTTCAACCCCATGACGTATAACTTGTCTCAACAATTGCTGGGGGGAAAGTAATCCAAGTGGACTGTAATCCTTCAGGAGTTAGACTTATAATTAACCACTGTTAAATCGATGAAATCATTGGTTTTTGCTGATCTTATTTTCTCTCTCTCGACAGACTCCGTTCCATCCCAATCCGAGGATCATATCCCAGATGAAACACTCTTTCTCATATGCACTCGTGACCCATGGTACGGTGACATTATCATGTATCTTCAAACATCCACGTTTTGGTCTGAATTGACAAAAGATGCTCGACGACAGATTCAGCATCAATCTCAACCATACTGCATTGTAGGAGATACCCTGTACCGTGTCGGAGTTGATTCTGTGCTCCGCCGATGCTTGACCCTGGAAGAGGCTGAGAGAGTATTGAATGACTGTCACAGTGGTGCCTGTGGCGTTCACATGTCCAGATATGCTACCTCCCAGAAGATTCTGCGTGCGGGTTACTTCTGGTCGTCTATATTCAAAGATTGTATTGTTGCAGTCTGAAAATGTCATGTGTGCCAGGTCTTTCAGTGCAAGATGCGCACGCCACCCCTACCCTTGCATCCTGTCATTACCGTAGGCCCTTTTGCTAAATGGGGCATAGATTTTATGACATGTAACCCTCACTCGGCTGGGGGGAATGCTTATATAATCGTCGCCATGGACTACTTCACTAAGTGGGCCGAAGCGATGCCTACATTTGCTGTCGACGGTAATACAACTACCCAATTCCTTTTCAACCATGTTATTACGCGTTTCGGAGTCCCTTAGGCCATTGTCACCAATCATGGCACTCATTTTTGGGATTACATGATGGCTGAGCTGACATCAAAGTTGGGTTTACGTCATGATAGCTCAACGCCATACTATCCCCAGTGGAGTCGCCAGTTTTTTGGAGAGGTAAATCCCCTCTGCAGACAAAGGCGATCCCTACTAGCCCAGATCGGGTCTAGAAACAACCGATTCACGCTAAGACGCAAGTTCCTAATTGCAAAAGACCAATATACGACAAGAGGCTTACCTTAAGTCCTACGCTATTGTTTCTTGCAGAGAAGATGGCGCTTTCGTCCTTCGTTATGGCAGATCACAATTCTCCCACCTAGCACGTTCGAACACCTACACGTACACGAAGAAACAACAAACACACAAGCATAAAACCTAATACATGCAACTATGTATCAGTCAGAGAAGATACAACTCTTAACATAAAACTTGAACATCTAAGTGGAACCATAATCGAAGTCATTTATTATTAATTAGAAAAAAGAAAGATACAACCTGAGCTTTGACGCTCGATCTTCCTTCGACGGGTCGACAGCGGAGTACGTCTCGGTAAAGCTCGTCGGGAATGGGACAAGTCTCTTTCTCTTCGGCTGTCTGACGATAATCTCCTTACTATTGATTCAGCTCTATTCAGGCTAGCTTGCAAAGGGAAAATGACAAGCTTGTATAGATGGTGGAAGGGGAGTTGGGATCCCTACAATGGTGGGATTGGCCCTATCCTCAAGGAAGCTTCCATGATAGGTGGAAAACTACTTCCCCTACATGGAGATCCGGAGCCAAACCTCCCAACTCATTTTAGAGACTCGTTCAGGAGTTGGTTGGAATCAAACTTCTGGCATTTATTTTTTTTAAAAAATCCTTATTAAGCCTGGCGCGAGTGATACACTGGGACATAGCGCCAGTTGGCGCACCCTCTTTGGTGGATTTCCGCCATTGGTGTGAGGAATGAACTGGCTAGTCATGCCAAGGCCAAAAGGTATATTTTTAGGGCTTTGCACAGGAAATTGTCTTCAGGGGAATAATTTTCCTTGTTAAGGGAGATGCCATGAAAGTGGTTTCAAGTCATGTCACTGCTCACAGGTCACGGAATAAGCCCTCCAATGTGTGGGACGGGGGATTGCATGGACGGGACAAATTGTTGTGTAACAACAGTCTATGAAGAAAAATAGAGTTTGTGTAGAGGGTTTTTTTATCAGTTTAAAAGGGGTTTGTTCACCTTTAAAAAAAAAAAAACAGTGATTACAAAGGAAGATAGTGATTGGAGGAAATATCTGTTGATAGTTTGAAAGATTCTTATTGCTGTGGGTGGTTAAAAATAGCACAGTCTTCAAAGGAGAAAGATTTTTGGTGCCCAAAGGAAAAGGAGGAGCCTTTTTGTTTTCAAGAAAGCCCTCTTTGCCAAAATCACAGAGAAACAATAAGTAAGGGAGAAGGTTCTACTTATGATCAGTTTAAAGGAGTCCCATTAATAGTGATTTCACAGGGATAGTGATTAAAAGGTGCAAGGGCTTGTTGACAATTTGAAAGGAGTTTGCAAGTGGTTAAGGGAAAAAGCACATCTTGTTTTCAAACCTACCATGTTTATCAAGATCAAAACAATGATTTCAAAGAGCACCCTTTTTTGCTTCAAATAACCACAAAGAGACAGTGATAAAAGATAATGGCTTATTGACAGTCTAAAGGAGGTCTTCTTGGTGTGAATAGAAAAGGATAAAAACATTGATTGAAGGGAAAGAGTTTTCGTGTAAAAAAAAAACGGGGACTTGTCTTAAAATACCAAAAATATATCTCATTAAAATCCCTTTGCTCACAACAAAGTTCATAAGAAGGGAGCTTGTTTTCACTTAACAAAAACTTGTTTGACAACTATGGACAAACTTAGTCTTGAAAAGAGGATAAAGTATTTTTGGTTGAGGACCTATTTCAGTGATCATTTGAACAATTTGTCTTGGTGAGTCAGTAAAGGGTATCAGAAGAAAAAATGCCTCCAAGGAAGGGCAAAATGACAAAAAGCAAACTAGTAATGATGAGAGACAAAGTAAAGAGTCTAAACATGGCAGTGAGGAGGAAGAACATAATGGCAGCCAACACAGCAATAAGCATAATAGTCATAAAGAGGAACAAAGTGGCAGCCAGTATAGTGATAATGAGGAACATGATAGTCCTCAAAGAGGTACTAATGATGAGAAGCATGACAGCCCTCAAGCAAGCAATAATGATGGCAAACAAACACAAAACAGTGAGCATTCCAAAGGGAGCAACATGAAACAAAAAGAGAAAAGCAGCCCAAATAAAGAAATTGGAAAAATAGAGCATGAAGAAGATTCTCCAAAGCATGTGCTAGTTGCCTCTCCTAGGCAAGGGGCCATGACTTCTTCGCCAAAGAAAAATGTCAAACAACAAGGAAGAAAACCAAGAAAAACTCAAAACTACCCAAAGAGGGCGCCCAGTGAGAAAAGAGGAAAAGGACACATCTAGGCTTGGAATTTTGGCCCGAGCTTCTAGGCATGTTTCTAAAAACCCTTAAGGGGTTTTCTCACCAAAAATTGAGCAAATTTTGACATGATCTTGTTTTTTGACATTTTTGGGCCTAATTGCATAAATTCATGGGTGCCGCCATTTTTGTTTGGAGCATCCTCAGCTGTTGAGAGTGGTATCATTGGATGCATCAAATTTAGGGGCATCTACTCAGAAAATTTTAGATCAAATGAAGATGTTTTGGTCCCCCAAAGAGGCAAAAAACAATGATTTTTTTACTTTCTGCCTCACATATCAGCAAGGTCTACTTTTTGGTTTTTATTCACTCAGTTCAGTTTTTGACAGAATTTCCAGCATCAGTTTTGGAAAAATCAAGTAGTTCTAGAAACTAGATATCTAGGGCTTTCCAACGAGCCATCACGGGCCTCATTTCGACATTGGGAGGTCTTTCAAAAGTGCTCTACAAGATAGGCAATTTTCTGCTGCTACATTCCTGTAGCATTTTGGCAAAAAAGACAGTTTTCTGAAGTGGCTTTTCCAAATGTGCGTTTAGCCTTTTTTGGCCACTGCCAGTCATGAAAATTCAATTTTGTTTCCATTTTTAGAATTTTAAGATATTTTTAAAGATATTTTGTGCCTTGGGATTTGTAAAGCGTCAAGGACAAAATGAGATATTTGTAATAGACCAATGGCATTCTAGATGCTCTTGGATAGGTTATTTCTCTTTAGCCTATATATTTTAAAAGATTTCATTGTTTGAGGAGGCTGAACTTGATGATATAGAACAATACATGGTTATAAAAGCTTGGAAGAAATACTTTGTCTCATGCAGTGGATAATTTCTTATGTGTTTTGGATGGTGGAAGAGGACTGTTGTAGGATTCCTTGACTTGGTAAAATGGTATAGTGTTCCTTCTCTGTTATGTTTCTTTAGTTATCATACATATTTTCATGTTTCTTGCTTGTTGTAGGACAATAAAGAATAGACTTGAGACATGCCCATGGAGGCACCTCAAGTTTCCTGATTCATTACAGCTTCTACGTTTGTCTTCTTTCTTAGTTATGTCAAAAGAATTCTTAAATTTTCTTTGATACCCTAAGAACTTGTTCTCAATTTCATTAATGGTTATTATGTATACTATATAGTATGATTCACGGTAAGCCCTGTTTACTCCTATCTAACCAAAAACCCATTACTGAAGCCTTTCTTTGAATGTTTGATTGTCCTAGTTGAACCAAAGAGGTCTTGTGTCGATCTTGCCCTTTGCGTATGCTCTGCAATCTTAGTTCAAAGTTCTCGATAGCTCAAAATATGATGTCTAGGAGTTCCCTCTTCGTAGATTGAGTTATTTTCTTGTCTTGTTTGTTTTCCCCAAATTCTGAAGGTGAATTTCCCAAATTTAGAGGGTCTTATACCTCTATATATCGCCTGAATGTTTATTTTATGCATCTATCAGTTTGAAGTTTCATTTATCGTGATTAATGGTTCGCACTGTTAGCCACCTATAAATTTTTTGACAAGAAAACAGGTGGCTAAATTTTTCTTGAGCCTTCAAGGAATACATTTCCTCTGAAAACATATCATCCTTGAAGCCGCCTTGTGTATTTTATCCTTTGAACAATTTTCATTGTTTTTTCCATTCAAAAGCCCTGTTGTTCTGTGAACAGAATGCTTCAAAAGGCCTCCATTTCCCCTTATTTTCATTCCCACTGAGCTTCTGTTTTCACCACATTTTTCCCCTTTGAAAATTCCTTCAAAATTCCCCATTAACCCTATAAATCATCCCAAATCCCTTTTAATCCTTACAAATATCCTTTGTATGGCTTAAAAACCCCTTTTCCTCTCTACCGAATCCCTCTTTTGGCCTTAAAATACACTAAATTTAAGCCAAAAACCCACTTTTCATATAATAGGCTTAAGCCCCTTTTGTCCAGCCCCTTAACCACTTCCCCACATATGCCCCGTGCCCAAGACCAAGTGCTAAAGCTCGAGTGCTTATCACAATCAGGGCTTTCAATATGGGTGCATTCACTTTGTTTTCGTTATTTTCCGATGCGAGGATGTATTTACTCTATCGGCCCCCAATTGCGTCTCGACCGTTGATCTTTCGAAAGATCCGACAGCCAGCGCTCATCTCTCATCGTGCCCATTTCTTCTCTCCTATCCCCTTTCGATTGCATATGATTCGTCGATCAGTCTCCAAATCCAACAGCTATCGCATAATCGCGCCAATCACATCGCATTTGACCCCCACAGATTGGCGAGCCCCAATTAGATCTCAACCATTCATCCATTCGGATCCGACGGTCCAAATTTATCCTCACTCCCCCCTGTGTCCCCGATTGGTCATCCTCGATCCAATCTCAACCGTTGATCTCTTTAGATCTAACGGCCCTCATTCATCTCGCCCGTTAACCTGCCCTCCTGCCTTCGCTTTCCTTCTTTAGATCTCGACCATCCATCCTACAAATCCAACGGCTGAGATCAAACCCGTCGTTGACTATTCACCACTTAACCGACTGTGCATCTTTCCATATCGCGCTGCCACCTGCACCGTCCGATCTTTTACCCCTCCATCTAAGGGCTGAGATCCATATCGCGTGATTTTAGTGTCTGAGGGTTAACAGTTTAAATTTACGCGATGTAAGCAGTTTTGTAGTGCCACGTGTCACGCAACGAGGCATATCACATTTTTTGGGAAAAATCTCAAAACCGCCCAAGAGCCGTGTGACACCAGTGGTTTTCCCGTTCAAAACCACCTTCCTCCCTTTATTCCCGCAACCTCCATAATTAATCTCGACTGTCCGATGATCTAATCTAACGATTCGCATCACATCGTACATTTCATCTATATTTCTTCATCAGAACCTATATTAACTTCAACATTCAACCTCCGCCGTCAATCTCCTCCTGAGATCCAATGGCTCATAGTTAATCGCCCTCTGCCCATGCCGGGTCCCACATCATACGCTCCGCTTTCATTCATTTTTCATGATTTTCTTTGTATTTTCCCAAGGTTAAAACTTTGGTGTTTCAACGCTAAAGTCATTTTTCCCCGCCTAACTTCGTGTTAACACCATCCTTCGTGAATCCTAACCGTTGATCTCATACGCCCATCTAATCCAACGCTTTACGACCCTCGTTACACCAAACTTTCACCAGCCCTGTTCTTCACCATTCCACAGTGATTTTCATTGGTTTTTCACCTGCATATAGCATTCCCGGAGGCCTCCACAACAATCTTCCACCACTCACTGGATTTCATAACGAGTTTATTGCATTTGTGCAGGGATTACAAAGTGGAAAATTCACTCTGTCTCTACAGACATAGTCATTGTGACTGAGATCACAGAGAGGTCATTACAGCAGCAACGAATTAACAGAGACAGATTAAAGGGATTACAGCTTATTATTGAAGATTAACGATTGTAATCCCGTATTCAAAGGATAAAGGCGCAGTTTGAAGACTGAAGAGCACATGAAACAAGCCATATTTGTGCTTCAGCATCAGAAGTGCATTTTCTCAGAAAGGACACCTTCCAACAGAAGTCTTCATGCATCCTCGAGCTCTTAAAATCCATTTCACTGACAAAAGCTTCTAATGAACGGTCAGGACAACAGTTGTGGTAGTATGGAGACTTGTAAACTTTTCCATCCCAGTTACTTATTTCAGAAGGCAACACATATTACCAGACAGCCAGAAAGGACTTTAAATAACACATCTAAGGTCAATATCGACCTGACAAAGACTCCCAGACCATACTACAGAGTACATATAGCGATGTAGAACCATTAAGCAAAGTGGGCTCGATCTTCTGCCTCCACTATGTCTTAATGAGTCAATTTAATTTAAATCTACTTCCACAGTTACTGATTCTCCTATAAGAACCCCAAAGAACATATTGTAAAGGTTGTTGTTGTTGTTGTTGCTGTTAGTGTAGGGATTCATTTGACTGTCAGAACAGTTTTTGGGGGAGAGTAGCCGAGTAGCTTGTAATTTAGTAGGCTCAGAGGAGAAAGTTTGGACTGTATCAGCCATTGAGCTCAGTGTATGTGACTGGTTTTGCACATCAATTAATCAAGAAAATTTCATAGGATCCTGGTCTATATTACGGGTGATGTTTTTCTTACTGCAATTTTTTTATTACATTATTCATGATGTCCATTTATTCTATGATAAGAATTAGTAAATCAGGCTTAAGATATACCCCTGCATGGTACCTTAATGCCCACTTATCTTCTTACCCTTGATTTTTTATGTTGATAGTGAATCTAAGAGAAAATTCATGCAATTTAACCAGTTAAAGATGTTGGACCAGCCCATGCTTACTGATGTGTGAATTCGGGGTTTGTTGCTTAGATGTTCTGGTTGGGTTTAGGTTGGAAGAATTGGGATACTGGGGATTTAGTGTAAGCCCTGTCCACTGGGGTCCTTTTCCAAAATATTGGCCTTTCTAAGATCCCTTGAGTTGGTGTCAAAGCATTGAAGGTTAAAAGCCCTTCTCTAATCTTAGGCCTAGTTCTGTGTTTAAATCTTAAGTGTTTTCTCTTTGAGAGCATGCTGAAGCAGATCTAGAGTTAAATGACCTCTGGTCTGATATTAAGCTGCCCTTTGTGTCTCTCCTTTCATTCCTTATTGTTCCATTCCACCATCTATCTAAAATATCCTTTATTATAGATGACTTGCCCTATGGAAAGCTTTGGATAGTTTTTATGCAAGTAATTCCCTTTCATGACTCCGTAGCCCAATGTATGGCACATTCCTAACCTATCCTCTTTTACCGAAACGTCCTGATGCTTTGCTTCTTTCATTTCATAACCTTCTTAGTTGATGATCTCCGACCAACCCAACAACCAACCAAATTACTTAAAGCCCCTTTTGTGATTCACACCTAGCCTAATACCTCATTTTTAGTTTCAAATATATATATATATATATATATATATATATATATATATTCTTTTCTTTATGGGGAGATCCCTCTCCGGATCCAGGAGGGCTGGATCCTAGGATCCCAAAGTGGTTTTGATGTTGTCTAGTCTTTTGGTCTTGCCAATCTGGCCAAAACACTAGAACCCCAACATAATGGCGACTCCGCTGGGGAATTGAGTGCATTTTATCTTAGATACCCTTAGGCACTCAGAAGACCCAGAATCTCTGGTCAGATTGGTATCAATTACTGATGGTGGACATCAGCCTGCTTCAAACAGTCAAAATTCATCCACCTGGCGACTCCACACTCCATACCTCTCCAAAGACTCCACTAGAGGAAGAACCTGAAATATGGACAGACCTCATATAAGGATAGAACATTTGGGTTGGATTTGGTTTAAAGAATTAATTGTTTTTATCTATCACTATGTTATGTCCTACATTAAGCCTAATCAAGTGTACGAAGATGAAACTCACATTGAGTATGGGAAAGATATCAAGCCCCAGTCTTCAGACCATAAGCGACCCATACTCCTATGAATGACCTGGTGGAACAAGAGCCTCATGTTGCATCCCCCACTCCTAGAGAAACTTCGAGCAGCCATAAGCCTATTGTTGCACCACCTACACATACAAAGGTCATAGAAAGATATAAGCCTCTGGTTTTACCTCTTATCTTCCAACCCCTACCTGTAGAACTTAGAAACCAAATGCCTCTTTTTGATGGAGAAAAGAAACGGGCCACTGCTGAGGAACATGTTTAAAATCTGGAGGATTTACTTGACTTGTATGAAGTAGAAGAAGATGATGTTTGCCCTAGAATGTTTGCCTTGTCATTACAAGGAAATGTTAAGAGTTGGTTCAAAAGCCTTCCAGCAGCAAGAATTTTCATCTTTCATCAATTTTCTCAAGTTTTCCTTGATAAATGGGTAGTCCCAAGAAATGTTTTCCTCATCCTAGAAGAGTATCAGAATTTGAAAAGGCAGCCAAAAGAGACAGTACAATAATTTTCATCCAAGTTCAATAAGGTATATAACACAATACCTGCTAGCATAAAGCCACCCTTGGGATGGGCCCTATCACACTATCCGAGTTCTTTTGATCCTGAGGTGGAATTCCATATAAGAGAAAGAGAGCCTTCGAGCCTGGAGGAAATGCAGAGCATAGTGATTACTGTCGAGCACAACATAAAGTGCAGGGAGGAAATATTAAAAGCAACAAAGAAGGACCAAACAGAGCGAAAAAGGCAGATCTCTTTAGAAGACAAGCTAGAAATATTGATAGAGACTGCCAACACCTTGCTGAATGTAGAGGAGGAGGAATATGAGGTTAAAACCAGAAATGATGATTGGAAGTGACCTACACCTTTTCCTCAAGAAAAACAAATCAGATCACTGCAAGATGCGAATTACATGCAAAGCATGTATGATGAACAAGATGTTGAATCCTAAGATGAACGTGTAGATTTTTTTGAAGAAAGGCTTGCTGAGGATCCGATGGATTCGGCTGGTAGCATTGCTTATAATTATGATTTCTCTAACATTGATATATCTGATGATGATGCTCTCCAAACAGAAGATGATCTTGCAGGGTCATCATTAGTATATTTATGGGAGGAAGATCAGGACCAGCAACTTCAAAAAAGTGATGAGCCGATCTATGATACTAATGAGGAAAGCATTGAAAGCCTGAGAGTAGACGAAGATTAAATGAATCTTCACTCTGTTATATATCAGATCATTGGTAATGGTTTCCAAGAAGATGAAAGCTAGTAGCTCTTCAGTGCAGAGGATAAGAAATAAAGAAATGAAGAAAATCTTGAGCAAGATGAATATCCTGAGCCTTCTCCTAAAAGGGTTGAGGTAATCAATGAAACCCCTGCTCAAGAATATGTTAGTATTTTCATAGAGTTCAGTTCACTCCAGCAGAACCTGCCAAGGTCAGAAGAGGACAGCCCCGCCATACATGATGAGTCCTCTTGTTCAGGTTGCAGTGAAGATGAGGGAGATCTTCTTTCCCACATACATCTTTGTTTTAATCCAAAGGAAGAAGAGGTATTTCTGGTTGATGCTCATCTACCAAATACTCCTAACCAGGAAAAGGAGGAGTGTGATTACAGAGGCCACCCTGCAGATGCAGCGATTGAAACTGTCAAGGATGCAGATAACCTACCAGTCATGGAAGGTCTTAAAGAAGAAAGTTTATATCATGTTCTGTTGATCCTGTGGCAGAATATATGGAGGCCCTAATTGGCTCAGCCCCTCAAGCATTGATCCTTTGCAAGAGCCAGATACATCAGAAGTGGTCACCACTGGTGGTGGCCTCATTTTTGAAGAACCACATGCAGAGCACCCTATGGTTATCTCTAATAAGTATTCAGTGCTTCTATCCTTTTTTGTTATTACTTGACTGGCTGCACTGGCATTATTGTATCACCTAGAGCATCAGAGATTTCCAGATAGAGTAGGGTAGGTAGGAAAATCTCAAAAAAGCTCAACTTGTGAGCATTTAGTTAGTTGTTTTTATTTCTGCAAAGTCCAGCAAGCCAGACAGTCTAATCCTGGCTTGACTGTTTTTAAATTTCTGTCTTAGAATGTAGAGAGGAAATCTGCTAGACAGTTTAATCCTAGCAGATATAGTGTAGGTAGAGAAACTATGAGGCCAACAGTATAATCTGGTCTCATGGAGAAATAAGGGTAGCAATAGAATAGGTTTATTTTCCTGTTTGTAGAAAATTGATGATGTAAAGGGTCTGCAAGTCCAAATGCACCCAGAAGAAAAATGTTAGGACAATAGTATGGGTAGGTAGTTGTTTGGGAGAGTATTACTACTGATATGATGTCTTCATTTTTTTTGGAAACTGATCAAAGAAAATAAAGGATGTGTCAAGTACCAGGCATCTGGCCTGCTCCAAAGATTATTTTATGAATTCTTGACACCTTCAAGAAGATACCATCCCCATGTGGAGCCACTGTTAGCCACCTATAAATTTTTTGACAAGCAAACAGGTGGCTAAATTGTTCTTGAGCCTTCAAGGAATACATTTCCTCTGAAAACATATCATCCTTGAAGCCCCCTTGTGTCTTTTGTCCTTTGAACAATTTTCACTGTTGTTTCCATTCAAAAGCCCTGCTATTCTGTGAAGAGAATGCTTCAAAAGGCCTCCATTTCCCCTTATTTTCACTCCCACTGAGCTTCTGTTTTCACCACCTTTTTCCCCTTTGAAAATTCCTCCAAAATCCCCCATTAACCCTCTAAATTATCCCAACTCCCTTTTAATCCTTACAAATATCCTTTGTCTGGCTTAAAAACCCCTTTTCCTCTCTACCGAATCCCTCTTTTGGCCTTAAAATACACTAAATTTAAGCCAAAAACCCACTTTTCATATAATAGGCTTAAGCCCCTTTCAGCCAGCCCCTTAACCACTTCCCCACATATGCCCCGCACCCAGGACCAAGCGCTAAAGCCCGGGCGCTTATCGCAATTGGGGCTTTCAATATGGGTGCATTCACTTTGTTTTCGTTATTTTCTGATGCGAGGATGTATTTACTCTGTTGGCCCCCGATTGTGTCTCGACTATTGATCTTTCGAAAGATCCGATGACCAGTGCTCATCTCTCATCGCACCCATTTCTTCTCTCCTATCCCCTTCTGATTGCATATGAGCCATCTATCAGTCTCTAGATCCAACGACTATCGCGTAATCGCTCGCCGCCAATTGCACTAATCGCATCGCATTTGACCCTCGTTGATTGGCGAGCCCTGATTAGATCTCAACCGTTCATCCATTCGGATCCGACGGTCCAGATTTCTCCTCACTTCGCCCCTGTGTCCCTGATTGCTCATCCCCGATCCAATCGCAACCATTGATCTCTTTAGATCTAACAGCCCTCATTCATCCTGCCCGTTAACCTACCCTCCTGCCTTCACTTTCCTTCTTTAGATCTCGACCATCCATCCTACAGATCCGACGGCTGAGATCAAACCCACCGTTGACTATTCACCGCTTAACCTACCGCGCATCTTTCCATATCGCGCTGCCACCTACACCGTCTGATCTTTTACCCCTCCATCTAACGGCTGAGATCCATATCATGTGATTTTAATGTCTGAGGGTTAGCAGTTTAAATTTACACGATGTAAATGGTTTTGTAGTTCCACGTGTCACGCGGCAAGGCATATCGCATTTTTTGGGCAAAATCTCAAAACCGCCCAAGAGCCGCGCGACACTAGTGGTTTTCCCGTCCAAAACCACCTTCCTCCCCTTTATTCCCGCAACCTCCATAATTAATCTCGACCGTCCGATGATCTAATCTAACGATTCGCATCACATCACGCATTTCATCCATATTTCTTCATCGGAACCTCTATTAACTTCAACATTCAACCTTCGCCGTCGATCTCCTCCTGAGATCCAATGGCTCACAGTTAATTTCCCTTCGCCCATGTCGGGTCCCACATCATAGGCTCCACTTTCATTCATTTTTCATGATTTTATTTGTATTTTCCCAAGGTTAAAACTTTGGTGTTTCAACGCTAAAGTCGTTTTTCTTTGCCTAACTTTGTGTTAACACCACCATTCGTGAATCCTGACCGTTGATCTCATACGCCCATCTAATCCAACGCTCTACGACCCTCATTACATCAAGCTTTCACCAAACCTGTTCTTCACCATTTCGCAGTGATTTTCACTGGTTTTTCACCTGCATCCACCATTCCCGCAGGCCTCCACAGCAATCTTCTGCTACTCCCTGGATTTCATAACGAGTTTATTGCATTTGTGCAGGGATTACAGAGTGGAAAATTCACTCTCTCTACAGACACAGTCATTGTGACTGAGAGCGCAGAGAGGTAATTACAACAGCAACGAATTAGTAGAGATAGATTAAAGGGATTACCACTTACTATTGAAGATTAACGATTGTAATCCTGTATTCAAAGGATAAAGGCGCAGTTTGAAGACTGAAGAGCACATGAAACAAGCCAAATCTGTGCTTCAGCATTAGCAGTACATTTTCTTAGAAAGGACACCTTCTGACAGAAGTCTCCATGCCGCCTCGAGCTCTTAAAATCCATTTCACTGACAAAAGCTTCTAATGAATAGTCAGGACATTAGTTATGGTAGTATGGAGACTTGTAGACCTTTCCTTCATGGTTACTTATTTCAGAAGGCAACACAGATTACCAGACAGCCAGAAAGGACTTTAAAGAACACATCTGAGGTCAATATCGACCTGACAAAGACTCCCAAACCATACTACAGAGTACATATAGCGATGCAGAGCCATTAAGCAGAGGGGGCTCGATCTTCTGCCTCCGCTCTTTATTAATGAGTCAATTTAATTTACATCTACTTCCACAGTTACTCATTCTCCTATAAGAACCCTGAAGAACATATTGTAAAGGTTGTTGTTGTTGTTGTTGCTGTTAGTGTAGGGATTCATTTGACTGTCAAAACAGTTTTTGGGGGAGAGTAGCTGAGTAGCTTGTAATTTAGTAGGCTGGGAGGAGAAAGTTTGGACTGTATCAGTCATTGAGCTCAGTGTATGTGACTGGTTTTGCACATCAATTAATCAAGAAAATTTCACAGGATCCTGGTCTATATTATGGGTGTTGTTTTTCTTACTGCAATTATTTTATTACATTATTCATGCTGTCCATTTATTCTCTGATAAGAATTAGTAAATCAGGCTTAAGATATACCCCTACATGGTACCTTAATGCCCATTGCTCTTCTTACCCTTGATGTTTTATGTTGATAGTGAATCTAAGAGAAAATTCATTCAATTTAACCAGTTAAATATGTTGGTCCAGCCCATGCTTACTGATGTGTGAATTCGGGGTTTGTTGCTTAGATGTTCTGGTTGGGTTTAGGCTAGAAGAATTGGGATAACGGGGATTTAGTGTAAGCCATGTCCATTGGGGTCCTTTTCCAACATATTGGCCTTTCTAAGATCCCTTGAGCTGATGTCAAAGCATTGAAGGTTAAAACTCCTTCTCTGATCTTAGGCCTAGTTCTGTGTTTAAATATTAAGTCTTTTCTCTTTGAGAGCATGCTGAAGCAAATCTGGAGTTAAATGACCTTTGGTCTGATATTAAGCTACCCTTTGTGTCTCTCCTTTCATTCCTTATTGTTCCATTCCACCATCTATCTAAAAGATCCTTAAGTATAGATTACTTTCCCTATGGAAAGCTTTGGATAGTCGTTATGCAAGTAATTCCCTTTCATGTCTCCGTAGCCCAATGGATGGCACATTCCTAACCTATCCTCTTTTACCTAAACGTCCTGCTACTTTTCTCCTTTCATTTCATAACCTTCTTAGTTGATGATCTCCGACCAACCCAACAACCAACCAAATTAATTAAAGCCCCTTTTGTGTTTCATACCTAGCCTAATACCTCATTTTGAGTTTCAAAGATATATATATCATTCTTTTCTTTATGGAGAGATCTCTCTATGGATCCAGGAGGGCTGGATCTTAGGATCCCAAAGTGGTTTTGATGTTTTCTAGTCTTTTGGTCTTGCCAATCTGGCCAAAACACTGGAACCCCAACAAGCCCTACCACATGGATGTCTGTTGTAAAAATATTTATGTTTAAACCTCTTTGTCCTTCACAAAACCTAGTGTCCATCCCATTTCACTCCACCTAAAGAATCCATTTTTACCTCGACCAAATCGGCCCTTCATTATACCCTGTCCACCATTTGAGGCTTTCTTGACCTTTTTGACCCCATATCCCAGTTGATCTAAAAATCTTTTTATCTATTTATCTTTGATTAGTTCCTCCCTAAAAAACTAAAAACCTACTTAACAACTAGCCTAAAATCAAATACATAAGAAGCAAACAAATCTACATCCCTTGCACAAATAGAGAGAGCCCTCTCTGAGTCCAGGAAGGCTAGGTCCTTGGGCTCCAAAGTTGGTTTGATGTTACCTTGTCACTTGGCTTGCCAATCTGCCAAATCATGGTACCCTAATAGGAAGAAGGTGGAAATGGAGTTGAGATAAGTTCTGAAAGGTTGGGAAATAATGGATTAGCATTTGGAATCCAACAACACTAGTACTATGGCGTCGCTCCTCCTTCGTTGGTGTACTATAGATGGTTATATAAGGGATAACGGTTTGAGTAAAAGTAGAAATCCTCTGCCACGGGAAGCTGAGGAATCCTTGGCTTTGTCCTTGTGTTTGTGGTCGATGGTCAAGAGAAGTGGCAACACTTTGTGTGTCAGTAGTGTTGGTGGGTTGTATGTTTGGTTGGATGTGCTCTGGGGGCTCTCTGCACTACTTGGAGGCCTCTTGGTTCATTCAGCCGAAAATAAACCTAGGGAATTGGCGGTGAGAGAACATGCTCAGGTTCCTGGGGCCTCTGCACGCTCGAGAATGGGAGTGTTAGTGCTGAATGGGCTTGTGGAACTGGCAACAACAAGTTGAATTGTGAGGTCTATGCCTTGGAACATGGATAATTTAGAAACATAATTTTTGTGTTGCAAATGTGTGTGCACCAGAACCAAAAGTACACCATAGAGATCGAGGAACAGCAAATTGAAGAAAAAGAGAAAATATGAAGGCTAGAAGACGAAGTTGAATCCCTCAGGCTCGAGAATGACAGGCTGAAGCTAAAGTTTCTAGACAATTGCAAGAAGGAGGAGGAGGTGCCAAATCCCTTAGAACTAAACTCTCCAGAGCCCATTGGAGCAATAGACACCCCTTGGACACCTTCTAATTTTTGTAATATGTCTAATCATATATGTATATATCTCTTATCATAGTTTTGTAATGTTTTTAGTAGAAGGAAAATAGTGTTGAATTTTGATAATGGGATGGCTATTAAAAAAAATCGCATAAGAGTTGGCCCAAATGTATCATCCGTAGCCAAGGAAATACTCAGTTTTTTTGTGTAAAAATCTCCCTTTTTGATCGCATGCGAGTGAATTTTAATACAAGATATATATACTCTTACCAGTTAAAAAAAAAAATTGTGGTATGCTACCCATGATATCACCAAAAGTGGCGATTTCATTGAGCATAGAAGATCATGATTGATGATCTTATATTTGATGGATGATAATGTTCTTTTCAACTAAATTTTTTAAAGGACTTATCAAATTTGATCAATCCATATACATAATGAATGAGATATAGTACAATAATATTAGGATCTATGGATGTATACAAATTCTATGTACAACCTCTACAAGCGAAGCTATGAACTCATGTACATGAAATAAGTAGGACATACTCAATATTTGTAAATATCTTCCTTTAGAGAAATAGCTAATCTTCATAGGAAATCATTGACAATAAAAAATATCAATCACTTGGAAAATATTTTATTAAGAATTTTTGTTGGCTAATTTCTTGGTTTACCAATGAAAATTAAAGTTTAGATTGTACTATAAACCTTAGTTTTCACACCTAAGCTTCAACTTCCTCTTCTTCTTCTTCTTAATTTATAGAAGGAAGAAGGGTGAATAGAGCAAACAAGGATGGTAAACGTGTGAAAAAAATGGTTTTAAAGTGATATGGATGATTATATAGAAGTTTGAGCTTCAATATGAATGGAGTATGAAGCTGAGAAGAAGGAAATTGGTTGTAGTTCCCTCCTCCCACATTTACCCAAGTTAACCAGTCCATTGGGGTAAACATGTGACGAGAGGCTACTATGATCTGATTCAACTCCCCATGTATAGTTAATTAAGTGGAGCCGACTCAACAAAACCAATCTGGCCTTCTACACCTGCTACAAAACCTTCAGGATCTAACCCACCCTTCTAGGTGGGAAACCATTGAGGAACTCAGCATTTCCATTGATTTGGAGCCCAGTCACTCCCTTTCCAAGCCCTCCAAGCGAGTAAGAGCCTCGATCGCTCCCATGAGCCTACCTTAGTGTGACTGTAGCATTTTTATGCTAGTGCAATGCTAGCAATTGCAAGATTTAGGGCTATTTTTCAGGGCTAGGTGATCCGAATTTATGAAGGAACACAACATAATACACAAATTACCATAAATAAAAATATGCAGTGGAAATAATACTTCATTTCATTAATATCAAAGAACTCAAATATGTTTACAGACATAATGGAAATAAAATCTCTAGGGCGTTGGTAGCTTATCTCTGAGAAGAGATGTGGTAGCTACAAGCCTTTGAACTCTATGTTACAATGAGGCTCGAAGGACTATATATTATTGAGAAACAATTGAAAACCATAAACATCCAAAAACCTAACCCTAGGATATGAAACCCCAGAATATGGGCCTCGTGGGGGTAAATTGGTACATCAATTTCCCGGGGTCGTAACTTTGGCATATTATCTTCTTTCGACGCACATGATACATCGTTAGAAATATCTATTCAAGGAATAAAACTCTTGACAGTGAATATCAAGTTCAAAATGGTCTCATATGGTTTGATGTCCAAAAAACACCGTTTAGGGCCTCAAAATTGTTTTGGAAGTTCAGGACATGAAAAACGGTAAAAAATAGTAAATTTTGCTACAATTAAGGAAACTGGAAAACTGAAAGAAACAATGGTGGGGGTCTAAGTGGAATAGGCGGGTGGCCACCAATATCCACCTGGATCATTCGTCCCCCATTAGGAAGAAATGGTCCCCATTGCGTTGATTTCCTCCATGAGATGAGGAAACTTCTGC
The DNA here is from genome assembly GCA_034641835.2 of Pinus albicaulis. Classification (NCBI taxonomy): domain Eukaryota; kingdom Viridiplantae; phylum Streptophyta; class Pinopsida; order Pinales; family Pinaceae; genus Pinus; species Pinus albicaulis. The sequence continues at coordinate 898,864,584 of CM076578.1, read as the reverse complement.
TGAACTTGGTCCCTGGTGAGCCACTTGCCCTGGTGAAGGAGTTGGCCCGCTTTGACAATTTGATACAGTTGGATCCTCTGCTGGCAAGTGTTCTTGATATGTGTGTCCATAATCTGATTATTTTTGGCTTGTTCCATGTATTCTGGGTTTAGTTCTATTGGTGTGAGTTGTTATTCCATGTTGGATGTGTCCAATAGAGGTGGAAAGTAGGGAAGAAGGCGATCCACATTGAACACTAGGTGTAGACCAAGGAATGGTGGAATAATGAGCTCGAAAGCATTGTCCCCTACAACCTTGGTGATGGTGTATGGCCCATATTGGAGCAGGTGAAGCTTGCAGTGGGAGTGAGCGAGGCACTCCTTCTGCAAATGTAGACACACTATGTCACGCACCTGGAAGTTGTGTTGCACCTGATGTTGATCATGATGCTACTTGTACTTAGAATTGGCTCTGTCCAATATGTCATGAACCTGTTGGTGAATGTGATGAATGCGCTCAATGAAGTTGTTTGCCTTGGCAACTTCATACTGGACATGAGCCGCATCAACCTAAGTGGCTGCAAATGGCATGGCTACGTCAATGGGACATAGTGGCTAGAATCTCAAGCCCACCTGAAAGGGGTTGTGACCAATTGAGCTGTGGAGAGCCCGGTTATAACTTTTTTGTACATAGGGGAGGCTCTCATCCAATGTGCATGGATGCTTTGAATTGTACATGCATAGAATGTGTACAATTATCCTGTTGACGCCCTCTGTCTGGCCGTCAGTTTGGGGATGGAAAGCTGTGGACTTGGTGAGCTTGGTGTCCAGCATTGACCAGAGGCTGGACCAAAATATACTGAGGAACCTGATATCCTGATATGAGATGATAGACTATGGGATACCAAAGTTTACCCACACTCGTTCAAAAAATAGTTTAGCAGTTGCTTCTGCTGTGATATTCTTCTTGTAGGCCGCCATAATGTCCATCTTCGAGAATCTATCGATAACCACGAAGACACAGTCATTTCCATGCTTAGTAGAAGGAAGGTTCGACATGTAATCCATGGAGATGGATTCCCAAGGTCAAAGAGGGGTAGGAAATTTAGTATAGAGGCCTTACTTCTTTATGGTCGGTTTGGCAATGGCGCATGCAGTGCAGGATCTGATGTACTTCTCGACATCCTATCGAAGGTTTGGCCAATAGAAATATTTCTGTAGTACTGCCACTATTTTCTTGACCCCGAAATTGCTAGCGACCCGACTGTAGTGTGCTTCCCAAATGATCTTGGCATGCTTTCTTGAAGGAACACAAAAGTGTCCCAAGTGACATAGCAGTGCATCCTAGAGGTGAAAATTTGGAACTCAGTTACCCTCTAATAGCATCTTGTATGTGTGTCTGAATTCTGGATCGCTCTTGTAGAGAAGCGACCAATCATAAGTCTCGTGCCCACAAGAGTTGAGAACAATCATTATCGCCACAATCTGTGGTCGACTGAGGCAGTCTGCAAAATTATTGGTGTTTCCCTTCTTGTACTTGATGTTCTAATGAAACTATTCCAGATATGTGACCACTTCTGATGGAAATCTTTTTGCAACTTCCCTTGTGTCTGTATGAACTGCAGGGGTTGGTGATCTGTGTGGATGATCATTTCCTTCCCCAAAATGTAATGCTTCCATTGTCGGAAACCCTGGACAATGGAATACATCTCTTTGTCATAAGTGGGATACTTTTGGACTATGTCGAACAATGTCTCACTGTGATATGTCACTGGATGCCCATGTTGAGTAAGACCTGCCCCAATAGCATAGTCAGAGGCATCTGTCTTGATCTCAAATGGTTTTTGCAAGTCTGGTAATGTGAGCACTGGCGCACAGCAAAGGGGATGTTTTAATTCTACGAACGCCTTTTGTTCAGATTCTAACCAAAATAATTTTTCTTTCACTCCTCCCTTGGTGACTTGACTCAAGGGCCAAGTGATATGAGATAATCCCAACACGAACCTGCAATAGAAATTAACAAGACCTAGAAAGTTGCGAAGCTGTGTTAGAGTGGTTGGGGCTGGCCAATCCCGAATAACTTGGATCCACATGCCCCCCCCCCCCCCATTCATCAATAATGTATCCCAGATACTAAACTTGGGTCATGCCAAAAGTGCACTTCTCTAAATTGGCGCACAACTTGTGTTTCCGCAGTGTTTGGAGGACCTGTCGGATGTGGTGGGGGTGATATTTCCAATTCTAGCTAAAGATAAAGATGTCATCAAAGTACACTACTACAAATGAGTTGGTGAATGGCCACAATATGTCATCCATTATCCTCATGAAGGTTGTGGGAGCATTCGTCAGCCCAGAAAGGCATGACCAGCCATTCAAAAAGGCCCTCATTGGCTTTAAAAGCAGTCTTCCACACATCAGAGAGTTCGATTGGTACCTGATGATACCCAGACTTCAAGTCGATATTGCTAAAATATTTCGCCCCTTTGAGTTGGTCCAGAAGGTCATCGATCCATGGGATCAGGTACCTATTCTGGGCAGTGATCTTATTCAACACCCGATAGTCAATATAGAGTCTCTAATTCCCATCCTTCTTCTGCACCAAAACGATCGGGCTCCCACAGGGCGATGAACTTTGCCGGATATGACCTTTCTGCAGCAGCTCCTAAAGGTGCCTCTTGATTTCATTATTCTCCATAGCAAATTGTCGATAGATCGGTCCATTGGGTATCAGAGCACCTAGGGTCATATCGATGGGGTGCTTGACCTGACAGTGCAGAGGCAACCCTGCGGGTGAGGTGAATATGTCCCGGTACTCCTCCATGACCTTGTCCATTTGTTGTTGTCATGCGGAAGAGCCTTGTATAGAGGTCGTGGCCATAGTATTGTTCTTTCCCTTAGGGTGGAACATTAGTAAAACAATTTCCCTGTTTTGGAAATGAGCTTACTACATTTTTTTCTAGTAACCAAAGAGATAGTGGCAGTCGTTGGTACCTCTCATATCTTGTACAACTTATTTCCCAAAGTAAAAATAACAGCTCGAGGTCTGGATTCATACACACCATGTCGCTTCCACAAGTATGGTTGGAATAATAATACATCACAAACATCAAGAGGATCAATAGCACATAATACCTCATCAGTGAAGGGCTTGATGCTGTAGGGAAGGCGGCACTATTGGCTGACGCAGAGATCCCGTCCTTAGTGAAGCCACTCGATTGTGTATGGTTGTGGGTGTGTTGTGGTTAGCAATCCCAATGGCTTCATGACCTCTGCTGAAATGATATTATTTTGGATTCCATTGTCGACAATGAACTATAGCAGGGAAACCTTTACCCACATCTTGAAGTGGAAGAGATGCTCCTCCTCCTCTGGATCTTCCAGTTCTTCCTTTTGGATCTTCGTGGTGGCAATGGTGGCATTGGGCTCCGCATCAATAAACTACTTCCCTCTGTCATTCCTATTATTAGGTTTTGATTCAATGCCAGAGCATGCATTTGATTCATAAGCCTTTATCTCAGCCACCAGTGACTGCTTGGCCCGACACTCACTTGTGTTGTGAGTTGAGCTCTTATGGAACTCAAACCACTTTTGTGTGTCCTTCTTCAGCTTCGCGGTGTTGGTATTTGCTTAGGGATTTGGCAGGATGTCTTAGGCCACCATGCCTTGTATTTTTCCTTTGTTCTATGGTTTGGGGGCACCTTTCACTTGCTTTCGATTCACAAATCCAAAGTCTCACTTCTTCTGTTTGAATTTCTGCTCAATCTTGGCAGCATACCGGTATGTCGTACCAAGCAAGGAGATATCGAGGAATTCCATTTATTCTTGAATACATCCGTGTAGAAAACTGTTTTACTTCTGCACCAAATTTTTCTCCAAATCTTTGATACCCAACTTTATGTGTAGGGTATGGAACAGATTCGTCAGCTCATGCACATCTTGATCCCTTTGTTGCCACAGCCTAGTCCATTGTATGTACTTTTCCTCATATCTCCCCATGGGATAATATTTTTCCTTGATGGAATCTCGGAAATAATTCTAAGTGGGTATGACCGAGAATAGATAGGGTTAACCATCATCCTTTTTCTTACAATAGGTTTCCCACCAGTCCTTTTCATGGGGGGTGGATTTGAGCAGTGAAAAAATAATCTTCTCCCAGTTAGAAAAGTCATGGACCGAGAAATATACTTCTAATAGATTAAAATATCTATATATGGCATATGCATTTTTCTGGCCATAAAATATGGGAATTTCAAAGTTTACTTGTACCTTAAAAGGGATTGTGTCTCGAGAGTAGCTGTTGGATGAAGATGCGTCGCTAGTGGGCAGTCGTTGAAGGATCTGGGTGAAGTTATCCATCATCGTGTTCCTTTGTTTTTCAAGGGCCTCCTCGAGCAATATTTTTATAGGATCTCCTACTCCCTTGTCTTTCTTTTTTTCCCCCATGGGTGGCCGTCGGGGTTTGTGAGGTTGATCTTTCAAGGTTTAACCAGATCAAGCCCTAACTCCTTATACCCTGACCTCGTTGGGGACATGCAAAGAAGGATCAAGAAAGAGCAGACCGATCTTATACCACTGATCTGAGTTTATACAAGAAAACAAAAAAATACAAAAATAACCATAAATACAAATATGAAGTGGAAATAACACTTCATTTCATTGATATCAAAGAACTCAAATTTATTTACAAACATAATGGAAATAAACTAGCTAGGGCGTTGGTAGCTTATCTTTGAGAAGAGATGTGGCGGCTAAAGGCCCCTAAAATTTATGTTACAATGAGGCTTGAAGGCCTATATATTATTGAGAAACAATGGAAAACCATAAACATCCAAAAACCTAACCCTAGGAGATGAAACATCAGAATATGGGCCCCGTCGGGGTAAATTGGTACATCAATTTCCCGAGGTCATAACTTTGGCATACTATCTCTGTTTGACGCACATGATACATCGTTAGAAAAATCTATATAAGGAATAAAATCGTTGATATTGAATATCATATCTATAATGGATTCATATGCGCCCAAAGGTTTGATTCCCAAAAAAAGTCATTTAGGGCCTCAAAACGGCTCTGGAAGTTTAGGACCCGAAAAACTGCCAAAAATATTAAATTGTGCTACAATTAAGGAAACTAAAAAAATAAAAGAAAAAATGGTGGGGGTCCAAGTGTAATAGGTGGGTGGCCACCAATATCCACCTGGATCATTCCTCCCCCTTAGGAATCAATGGTCCCCATTGCATTGAGTTTCCCCATGAGATGAGGAAACTTCTGCTGAACTTGGTCCCTGGTGAGCCACTTGCCCTGGTGAAGGAGTTGGCCTAATTTGACAACTCGATATAGCTGGATCCTCTGCTAGCGAGTGTTATTGATATGTGTGTCCATGATCTGATAATTCGTGGCTTTTTCCATGCAATCTTCGTTTAACTTTGTTGGTGTGATTTGTTCTGCCATGTCAGATGTGTCCAGTAGAGGTGGAAACTAGGGCCGAAGGCGATCCAAATTGAACACTGGGTGCCGACCAAGGAATGGTGGAATACTAAGCTCGAAGGAATTGTCCCCTAAAACCTTGGTGATGGTGTATGGCCCATATCAGAGTTGGTGAAGCTTGTAGTGGGATCCAGCGAGGCGCTCCTTCTGCAAATGTAGCCACACTTTCTCACCGAACTGGAAGTTGTGTTTCACCCGATGTTGATTATGCCGCTACTTGTACTTAGCATTGGATCTATCCAATATGTCATTAAACTATTGGAAAATGTGATGAATGCATTCAATCAAGTTGTTTTCCTTGGGAGCTTCAGACTGGACATGAGCCGAATCAACCTAAGTAGCAGCAAATGGAATGGCTACGTCAATGAGACATAGAGGTTGGAATCCCAAGCCCACCTGAAAGGGGTTGTGATTGGTTGAGCTGTGGAGGGCCTGATTATATCTATTTTTTACATAGTGGAGGCTCTCATCCCATGTTCATGGATTCTTTGAGTTGTACATTCGCAGAATGTGTACAATCACCATGTTGATGACCTTTGCTTGGCCATCAGTTTGGGCATGGAAAGTTGTGGACTTGGTGAGCTTGGTGTCCAACATTGACCAGAGGCTAGACCAAAATGTACTGAGGATTCTGATGTCCTAATATGATATGAGAGACTATGGGATCCCAAAGTGTATCTAGACTCATTCAAAGAAGAGTTTAGCAGTGGCTTCTGCTATGATATTCTTATTGCAAGTCGCCATAATGGCCATCTTCGAGAATCTATCGACGACCATGAAAACACAGTCATTTCCATGCTTAGTAGAAGGAAGGCCCGACATGTAATCCATAGATATGGATTCCCAAGGTCGACTAGGGGTAGGCAACAGAGTATATAGGCCTTACTTCTTGATGGTCGGTTTGGCAATGGCACAGGCAGTGCATGATATGATGTACTTCCTAACATCTTGTTGAAGGTTTGGCCAATAGAAATAATTTTGCAGTACTTCCACTATTTTCTTGACCCTGAAATGCCTAGTGACCCGACTATAGTGTGCTTCCCAAATAATATTGGCACGCTCTCTTGAAGGAACAAAAAGGTGTCCCATGTGACATATCATTGTATCCTAGAGGTGAAAATTTGGAACTCGGTTATCCTCCAATAGCGTCTTGTATGTGTGGCCAAATTCTGGATCACTCTTCTAGAGCAGCGGCCAATCAGAAGTCTCGTGCCCAAAAGAGTTGGTCATGGTCTGCTGAGCTAGTCTGCAGCATTATTGATGATGCCCTTCTTGTTCTTTATTTTCAAATGAAACTATTGCAGGTATGTGGACTATTTCTGATGGTGATCGTTTTGCAACTTCTCTTGTGTCTGTATGAACTGTAGGGGTCAGTGGTTTGTGTGGATGATCATTTCCTTCCCCAAAATGTAATGCTTCCATTGTCGGCAAGCCTGCACAATGGAATACATCTCTTTTTCATAAGTGGGATACTTTTAGACTATGTCAGCGAGTGTCTCATTGTGATATGCCATTGGATGCCCATGTTCAGTAAGAAATAACCCAATAACATAGTGAGAGGCATATGTATCGATCTCAAATGGTTGTTGCAAGTCTGGTAATGTGAGCACTGGGGCACAGTAGAGGTGATGTTTCAATTCTAAGAACGCCTTTTGTTGAGATTCTGACCAAAATAATTTTCATTTCGCTCCTCCCTTGGTGACTTGACTCAAGGACCAAGTGATATGAGAGAATCCCAACATGAACCTGCGGTATAAATTAGCAAGACTCAGAAACTTGTGAAGCTTTGTTAGAGTGGTTGCGGATGGCCAATCCCGAATGACTTGGATCTTGGTTGGATCCACATGCACCCCCTGTTCATCAATAATGTATCCCAGATAATGAACCTGGGTCATGCCAAAAGTTCACTTCTCCAAATTGGAACACAAATTGTGTTTCTGTAGTGTTTGGAGGACCTGTTGGATGTGGTGGAGGTGCTCTTCCCAAGTCTGGCCGAAGATCAGGATGTCATCCAAGTACACTACTAAAAATGAGTTGGTGAATGGCTGCAAGATGTCGTCCATCAGCCTCATGAAGGCGGCAGGAGCATTCTTCAACCCGAAAGGCATGACTAGCCATTCGAAAAGGTCGTCCTTGGCTTTGAAGGTAGTCTTCCACACTCGGACAATTCGATTGGTACCTAGTGATGCCTGGACTTCAAGTCGATCTTGCTGAAATTTTTCACCCCTTTGAGTTGGTCTAGAAGGTCAAAAATCCAAGGGATCGGGTACCTATTCCGGACAGTGATCTTGTTCAGCGCCTGATAGTCAATACAAATTCTCCAAGTCCCATCCTTCTTCTGCACCAACAAGATCGGGCTCCCACAAGGCGATGAACTTGGCTGGATGTGACCTTTCTACAGTAGCTCCTAAATCTGCCTCTTGATTTCATCATTCTCCAAAATAGAGCATCGATAGATCATTCCATTTTGCAGTGGCGCACCTTGGGTTAGATCGATGGGGTGCTTGACCTAACAGTGCAGAGGTACCCCCACAGGTGAGGTGAATACGTCCCGGTACTCGTCCACGACCTTGTCCATTTATTGTTGTCATGTGGAGGAGCCCTGTTTGGAGGTCGTGGCCACAGTCTTCTTCTTGCCCTCATGGCGGATCATCAGGAAAACAAATTTCCTGATTTTGGAAATGACCTTACTGCATTTTTTTGCAGTAACCAAAGAGATAGCGACAGGCGGTGATACCTCTAGTATCATATACAACTTATTTCCCAAAGTTAAAATAACAATGTGAGGCCAAGACTCATACACAACATGTTGCTTCCACAAGCATGGTTGGCCTAATAATACATCTCAAACATCAAGAGGAGAAATTTCACATAATGCCTCATCGGTGAAGGGCTTGATGCTGTAGGGAAGGTGGCACTGCTGGCTGACGTGAAGATCTCGTCCTTATCTCTAAGAAGAGATGTGGCAGCTACACACCTTTGAACTCTATGTTAAAATGAGGCTCGAAGGCCTATATATTATTAAGAAACAATGGAAAACCCTAAACATCCAAGAACCTAACCCTAGGATATGAAACACGAGAATATGGGCCCTGTCAGGGTTTATTAGTACATCAATTTCTCGAGGTCATAACTTTGGTATACTATCTCTGTTTGACGGACATGATACGTCATTAGAAATATCTATCTGAGGACTACATCTATCGACAATGAATATGAAGTCCAAAATAGAATCATATTAGTCAGAGGTTTGATGCCCAAAAAACTTCGTTTAGGGCCTCAAAATGACTCTGAAAGTTCAGGACCCGAAAAACTACCAAAAATTGTAAATTGTGATACAATTAAGGAAACTGAAAAAATAAAAGTAACAATGGTGGGCGCCCAAGTGGAATAGGCAGGTGGCCACCAATATCCAACTGGATCACTGGGAGCTAGTCACTACCCAAAAACTCATGAAACCTCTAGAAATCAAAAGTAACATAGAAACAAGGATACAAATGCAAATACTTGAACCAAGACATGACTGGACCCCTACTATCCATGAGAGATATTTACTCAATCATGTCACAAATATGCATTCTATAGGTCATAATAACATATATGAGTATAGGGGTCTCATACTTGTCTGAGAATCGCTAAGAATCATTGATGCCTTATCACATTAGCTGCATTATCATCTATTAGCTCATATATTCATTATTCATTCATTTATAAATCAAAACATTATGAGATCCATTCATCATCATTGTCATAAAACATGCCCATCAACAACATATAAAAAACAAAAATAATAAGGATATAAGAGTCATAAATGCCACATATGAACGAGTGCATTTTCACATAAAAATACCAAGGAAAGGAACATTTATTAAATAATGCAAAATCCAACCTCATTTGGGACTTCCACGTTCCACTCGACCATAGATTGTTTGAACTAAATATCTCTTCAGCCAATCACCCCCATGCCATATTCCAAGCATGAATGTGGGACTTGAAACCAAACAAATCAACCAGGGATTCTCGATTCTAAACCTCCTCACTCTCATCAATAGAACCAGGCTTTACCCCAATCCTCACCATATCACTAGGCCATAAACAAACATGGATGCAACCGGATTTCTCCACCTATGCCATGAGGAATTTTCTTGTCTCCTAGTCTTTAGGATTTACCACATTCCACAATCTGATACAGGGATCACTCGACCATAGTAGAGACACCACCCTCCATGATTTACCATATATCCCACCATTCACCAGCCAAGGATTCCTAAGCCTGATCAAGGGAAAACACCTATAGGTTTTATCATATATCCTACCATTCATCAATCAAGGATTCCTAGGACCACCGAGGCACACAATAACTGACTTTCCCGCAAACCACAATCCATTTCATGGGTTACTAGGCCAGTGGAATTACCACAATCCATAGTTTGGTTCAAGGATCACTAGGCCATGTGTCCTTTCATTCAGAGATCCACCTCACTCAGTTTTGAATCCATCCAAAACATGAGAACCCCAGCACACCATGGCTATCTGGAAATGGAAAGGCAAGGATGAATAATATTGTCACACCTTGAAAATCCCATGCCAATGATAGCAAGAGAATCATGAACACACATGCATAATCATGAATGCCAAATATAGTAAGGAAAACACACATGTAAATCGATACGTGCAAGTAGACCCGTTGTAGCTGCTTGATCCTACTCTTTCTTGCCTATTCTTTGCTTCCTCTTTCCCTTATTTTCCTTTCTTGATCCAATGTTGAAGTGCTCCAAGAAAAATTTGTGTTCAAGAGTGTGAGAGAGATAATAGAGAGAGAGCTCCAAAACTAAAGTGACAAAAAGTTACACTAACAAAAGGTACCAATTGATCCTCAAAAGCCTTTTTATTAATGAGGCCTCTATTTTCTTCAATTTTCCATTATTTTCCTTCACTTTCCTCCTCATGCAATTATGTGACCTTTCACCTTCCTTTTCTCCTAATTTCCATTATTTTCATAAATAAATTGCCAAAAATACAAATTTTCCTTTCCAAAGCCTTTTCCATTTCCTTCACTAATTTCATTTAGCCATAATAAACCAAATGAACACCCACACTACAATTTTTTTCCCAACATTTAGCTTGGAATAAGTGTCCCATAACCGTGGTTATTAATTTTTTCCTTTATTAAATTTTATTACATGGAATTTTCATGAGGGTTGTTACAAAACCCTCCCCCTTGGGGGAACACCATCCTCGTTGTTCAATGACACCTACAACCAACAAGAATTCTGAGGAAAAATTTACTGCCTATGGAGCTTTATAACTTAGCTCATTGCAATATTTAAAATGATCAACCTGCTGAGAAGAAAATCATCTTGACAACATAACAACATGACAACCATAATGAAATAACACCCACACCGCTTATTGGAGCTTTATAACATATCTCATGGTGGTATTTACATCCATATGCATATGTACATATACCCGAACATCATACCAAAACATATATTAAGGAAATTTCCTCAACCGATTAATAGAGAAGGATACATAGCCTACATCCAATTTTTCATCTCCCATGTAGCTTCATCAGGCCCAAAGTGCTTCCATTACACTTTAACCTACTCGATTTCTTGGTTCTATAGCATGAGCACCTTTCTCTGCAATATACACTGAGGTTCTGACTGGAATTATCCATCTGGGTCCACCTGCAATACAAACCAGTCAATCACATGATCAACATATTTAGCAAGCTTCTTAAGTAACGACACATGGAAAAAATCATGGAATTTCACTATTGGAGGCAGTGTAAGTCGATAGGCTACTGGTCCAATCCTTTCAATAATATTTAAAGGTCCACAAAACCAAGGTGTCATCTTGGCACATGATCCAATCTGCAAGGATTTCTTCTTAGGCCTAATGCACAAGTACACTTGTTTCCCAACCTAAAACTCCTTAAACAACCTATTCCAATATGCATATATTTTATTTATGTCATGTATTACCTTTAGATTATTATTTATTACCTACATTTCATGTTCCATTTTTGCTAACATGTTCGTTCCAATCAACACCCTATTCACTAGATCACTCCAACTGATGGGGGTATTAGAACTCCACCCATACAGTGCCTCAAACAGACTCATCCTCAGTGACTCCTTGTATCCATTGTTGTAAGCGAACAGAACCAAAGGAAGGTACTGCTCCCATATCCTATGTTGATGCATCACATACATCCTCAACATTTCCTCCAATATCATGTTGACCCTATGTCTATCCATCTGTAAGAGGATTATAAGTTGTACTGGATGCCAACTCTGTACCTAAACTTGTAAAAAAATCCTTCCAAAACATGGAAGTGAACTTAGAATCCTTGTCTGGCACAATTTTCTTTGGAACACCATGCAATCTGACCACATATCTGATGAATACCTGTGTCACATCACTAGCTAAATATGTAGTATTCACTAGAATGAAGTGTGCTACCTTAGTCAACATGTCCACCACAACCATGATGGAATCATGGTATATAGATAAAATCCTCGACATACCTGTAATGAAATACATGGAAATGACCGCCCATTTCCACTCTAGAATCGAAATTGGTTGTAGTAGTCCACTTGGATGCTTACACTCTACCTTTACCTACTGACAGCCCAAACATCTAGCCACAAACTCAGACATATCCTTCTTTAGATTCAGACAATAAAAAAATTTCCTTACCGTTTTCAATGTCTTTTGGTATCTTGGGTGACCTGAATATGGTTTCGCATGAAACTATCTCAAGATAATATTCTTTATCTCACTACTATCTGGCACATATATCCTGTTCCTAAATTTGATCAAGCCATCTATTGAGAGATGATAGTCCACCTCCTGTGCACCTATACTTACACCTTTACCACTACCTTTACTTGTACCTGTACTTTGTTATAATCATTTCCTAAGCTCTCTATATTTTCCATCCATTTTCCCTTCCGATAAGATCTGATCTTGTAATTTTTTCCCATAAGAAATCATAGTTGCTATATGATTCACCTGTATCTATTTGCTAAGAGAATCTGCAGCCCGGTTCTCTTTACCCTTGATGTACTTGATATTGAATTTAAACCCTCTAGTTGTGGCCAACTGTCTAGATTTCTTGGCATTCATATTTGGTTGGTCAAACAAGTATCTCAACCCATTGTGATCACTCGTCAATACAAAACTCCTGCCAAGAAGATAGTGCCTACACATCTTCAATGCATGAATGATCATTGCTAACTCAAGATAATGTGTCAGATAATTCTACTCATGCTCATTCATTTTTTGTGATTCATAGCATACTACATGTCTTTCTTGCATAAGGAATCCACCAAGCCCTCTATTTCAAGAATTTGTACACACCACAAACTCTTTGTTCAGATCTGCAATCTTTAACACTCGAGCATTTTTCAACAACTTCTTCAATTGTTCAAAACATGTTTCATATTCCTCTGTACATTCATATTTCTTACATTTCCTTTGCAGTGACGTAATAAGATATGCAATCTAGGAAACATTCTTGATGAACCTCCTATAATATCCTACTAACCCCATAAATTATGTTACCTCATCCACGTTTCTAGGAGTTGCCCACTCCATGATAGCTCGTATCTTCTCTAGATCCATTGTTACGTCTTCCTTGGAGACCACATGTCCCAAGTAATGTACATTTGTTTGAAAGAAATTTAATTTACGAAGCTTAGCATACAATTGATGCTCTCTCAACAATCTCAACTTTGTTTCTAAATGCTCGACATGCTCTTCCTCTTTCTTAGAATATATCAAGATGTCATTAATGAATACAATAAAAAACTTGTCCAGAAACAAACGCAACACACTATTCATCAAGATCATAAAGGTAGCTAGAGAATTATTCAAGAAAAATGTAACTAAAAAAAAATCATAATGCCCATAACAGGTCCAGAAAGTTGTCTTGTATATGCCCTCTTATTTAATGCATACCTGATGATATCTGGATCTCAAATCAATCTTTGAGAGCACTGTTGCTCCCTTTAGCTGATCAAATAATTCATCAATCCTTGACAACGGATACTTGTTCTTGATGGTGATATGAATTTATCTAGGAATGCAATAGAATACACATATAACCATAAATACAAAGATGTAGTTGAAATAGCACTTCATTTCGTTAATATCAAAGAATTGAAATTTTCTTACAGACATAATGGAAATAAACTAGCCAGGGCACTGGTAGCTTATCTCTGAGAAGAGATGTGGTGGCTATAGGCCTCTGGACTATGTTACAATGAGGCTCGGGGGCCTATTTATTATTGAGAAACAATGGAACACCCTAAACATCCAAAAACATAACCCTAGGAGATGAAGCGCCAAAACTATGGGCCTCGTTTGGGTAAATTGGTACATCAACTTCTCAGGGGCATATCTTTGGCATACGATCTCCGTTTGATGCACACCATACCTTGTTAAAAATATCTATCTGAGGATTAAAACTTTTTAGTGAGAAACATCAGTCCATGGACCCATGTTTCTCATGTTTTTTCCAAAAAACGCCGTTTAGGGCCTCAAAATGACTTCGAAAGTTCAGGACCTGAAAAAATGCTGAAAATAGTAAACTTTGCTATAATTAAGGAAATTGAAAAACTGAAAGAAACAATGGTGGGCCCTAAGTGGAATAATCGGGTGGCCACATATATCCACCTGGATCATTCCTCCCCCCTTTGGAAGCAATGGTCCCCATTGCGTTGAGTTCCTCCATGAGATGAGGAAACTTCTGTTGAACTTAGTCCCTGGTGAACAACTTGCCTTGGTGCAGGATTTGGCCAGATTTGACAACCCAATACAGTGGGATCTTCTGCTAGTGAGTGTCCTTGATTTTCATGGCCATGATACAATCTGTGGTGGCCTGTTCCATGCAATCTGGGTTTAACTATGTTGGTGTGAGTTGTTCTACAATGTTAGAGGTGTCCAATATAGGTGGGAAGTAGGGTCGAAGGCGTTCCACATTGAATACTGGGTGCACACCAAGGAATGGTGGAACACTGAGTTCAGAGAAATTTTTCACTACGGCCTTGGTGATGGTTTATGACCCATATCAGAGTGGGCAAAGCTTGCGGTGGGGTCTAGTGAGGCACTCCTTCTGCAAATGTAGCCACACTTTGTCGCCTACCTGGAAGTTGTGTGGCACCTGATGTTGATCATGTCGTTTCTTGTACTTAGAATTAGCTCTGTCCAATATGTCATGAACCTGTTGGCAGATGTGCTGAATGCACTCGATGAAGCAGTTCATTTTGTCAGCTTCAGCCTAGAAATGAGCCGAATCAGCATGAGTTGTTGCAAATGGTTGGAATCCCAAGCCCACCTGAAAAAGGGTTATGGTCGGTTGAGTTGTGGAGAGTCTAGTTATAATTATGTTGTACATAGGGGAGGCTCTCATCCCATGTGTGTGGATTCTTTGAATTGTACATGCGTAGAATGTGTATAATAATCCTATTGACGACCTCTGTCTGGCCATCATTTTGGGGATGGAAAGTTGTGGACTTGGTGAGCTTGGTGTCCAGCATTGAACAGAGGCTGGACCAAAATTTCCTGAGGAAAATTTTGTCACGATCTGAAATGATAGACTGTGGGATCCAAAAGTGCACCCACACTCATTCAAAGAAGAGTTTAGCAGTGGATTCTAATATGATATTCTTCTTTCAGGCCACCATAATGGCCATCTTCGAGAATATGTCGATGACCACAAAAACACAGTCATTTCCATGCTTAGTAGAAGGAAGGCCTGACATGTAATCCATGGATATGGATTCCCAAGGTCGACTAGGGGTAGGTAGAGAAGTATAGAGGCCTTTCTTCTTGATGGTCGGTTTGGCAATGGCACAAGCAATGCAGGATCTAATGTACTTCCTGACATCCATCGAAGGTTCGGCCAATAGAAATACTTTTGCAGTACTATGAATTTTTTCTCAAACCCGAAATTCCCAGCGACTCGACTGTAGTGTGCTTCCCAAATCATCTTGGCACGCTTGCTTGAAGGAACACAAGGGTGTCCCAGGTGACATAGTAGTGCATCTTGGAGGTGAAAATTTGGAACTTGCGTACCCTCCAAGAGTTTCTTGTATGTGTGGCTAAATTCTGGATCACTCTTATAGAGAAGCGGCCAATCAGAAGTCTCCTACCCACAAGAGTTGAGAACGATGGTTAGCGCCACTATCGGTGGTCAGTTGAGGTAGTCTCCAACATTATTAGTGCTACCGTTCTTGTACTTGATGTTCAAATGAAACTATTTCAGATATTTGGACCACTTATGATGGTGATCGTTCTGCAACTTGCCTTGTATCTATATGGACTGAAGGGGTTAGTGGTCTGTGTGGATGATTTTTTCCTTCCCCAAAATGCAATGCTTCCATTGTCAACAAGCCTGCACAATGGAATACATTTCCTTGTCACAATTGGGATACTTTCGGACTGTATCGGACAATTTCTCACTATGATATGCCATTGGGTGCCCTTGTTGAGTAATAACTACCCCAATATCATAGTCAGAGGCATCTTTCTCGATCTCAAATGGTTGTTGCAAGTCTAGTAATGTGAGCACTGGGGCAGAACAGAGCCGATGTTTCAATTCTATGAACGCCTTGTGTTGAGATTCCGACCAAAAGAATTTTTCTTTCGCTCCTCCCTTGGTGACTTGACTCAAGGGCCAAGTGATATGAGAGAATCCCAACATGAACCTTCAGTAGAAATTAGCATGACCCAGAAAGTTGTGAAGCTCTGTTAGAGTGGTTGCAACTGGCCAATCCTGAAAGACATGGATCTTGGTTGGATCCACATGCACCCCCTTTTCATCAATAATGTATCACAAATACTGAAATTGGGTCATGAAAAAAGTGCACTTCTCCAAATTTCCACACAAATTGTGTTGCCACAGTGTTTGGAGGACATATCGGATGTGGTGGAGGTTCTCTTCCCAAGTCTGGTTGAAGATCAAAATGTAATCCAAGTACAACACTACAAATGAGTTGGTGAATGGCCACAAGCTGCCATCCATCAACCTCATGAAGGTTGTGGGAGCATTTGTCAACCTGAAAGGCATGACCAGCCATTCGAAAAGGCCCTCCTTGGCTTTGAAGGTAGTCTTACATACATCGGAGGGTTCGATTGGTACCTGGTTATACCGAAACTTCAAGTCTATCTTGCTGAAATATTTTTCCCCTTTGATTTGGTCCAGAAGGTCATCAATCTATGGGATCAGGTACCTATTCCGGACAGTGATATTGTTAAGTGCCTGATAGTTAATACAGAGTCTCCAAGTCCCATCCTTCTTCTATACCAACACAATCGGTCTCCCACAGGGCAACGAAATTAGCAGAATGTGACCTTTCTACAGCAGCTCCTGAATCTGCCTCTTGATTTCATCATTCTCTAGAATAGAGCGCCAATAGATCTATCCATTGGGTAGCGACACACCTGAGGTCAGATAAATGGGATGCTTGACCTGACAATGAAGAGGCACCCCTGTGGGTGAGGTGAAGATGCCCCTGTACTCCTCCAAGAACTTGTCCATTTGTTTTTGTCATGTAGAGGAGCCCTATCTAGAATTTTTGGCCACAACCTTCTTCTTGCCCTAGGCGTGGATCATCAGGAAAACAAAATTTTCAGTTTTGGAAATGAGCCTACTGCATTGTTTTGCAGTAACCAAAGAGATAGCGGTAGCAGTGTTACCTCCAGTATCATGTATAACTTATTTCCTAAAGTAACAATAACAACACGAGTTCGGGACTCATACACATCATGTCGCTTCCACTAGTATGGTTGGCCTAATAATACATCACAAACATAAAGAGGAGCAATGTCACATAATACATCATCCATTAAGGGCTTTGTTGTGTAACCAGCTCCAAAAAGAGAAGAAAAGAGATATCAACGCCTTATAAATGAGCCACTTCGAGGGGGAAACCTCTAATACATTGCATAAATGAACAATTATTGGATGATACAATTTACAAAACCTCCGTTCTATATATAGGATTCCATGGGGCCATAATGTAATCCTAGTGGGCCACAATGTAATCCTAGCCGACCTAACAATAATAATTTAGGGTACAATAATAACAATAGGGGGGTTACACTAACAACAATAAGGGACTATACTAGTAATATAGGGACCTAACATGCCCCTCTCCTTCAAAAAAGTGTTGTCCTCAACACTTGAGTAGCTCTGGGTGCTTCTATATAAAATTCTCATCCTCCCATGTAGAATCTTCGGTGGGTAAGTTCTTCCACTTGATGAGATACTCTGAAATTGATCGATTCCATAGTTGTTGAGTTCTTGTTTCCGTGACCGCTTCCGGTTCCAATATGATTTTTCCTTCCTCATCAAGTTCTGGCAATATTGTTTGACTGGAAGATTTTCACCTATAACCTTCTTTAAGCACGAAACATGGAAAACTGGATGTACTCGCGAAGAAGCAGGAAGCTCCAATTTGTATGCCATAGTACCAATCTTTTGCAACACCTTGTAAGAACCATAGTACTTTGGCGATAATTTATTATCCTTCTTAGCTTGCTTGAGGGACATTTGTTTGTATGGTTGTAGCCGTAAAAATACCCAATCTCCTACATCAAAACTTCTCTCGCTACGATGTTGATCTGCCTGTTGTTTCATTCGATTTTGTGCAAAATTCAGGTTATCCTTTAAGAGTTGGAGAACTTCTTGCTGATGCTCGATGTGATCTTCCACTGCTTGAACCTTCGAATTTTCCTTAAAGATGATGTGATGGATGGTGGATGATATCCATAAAGTGCCATAAATGGGGTCATTTTTGCTGCAGTATGGAAGGAAGTGTTATACCACCATTCAGCGAGAGGTAACCACTTGACCCATTATGCTTGTTTATCGGATACAAAACAACGAAGATATCCTTCCAAACATTTATTTACTATCTCAGTTTGACCATCAGATTGAGGATGATAAGATGAGCTATGAGCTAATTGAGTACCCAAACAAGAAAATAACTCCGTCCAAAAATTTCCAGTAAAAATGGGATCTCTGTCGCTCACAATAACCCTTGGGCTTCCATGTAGCTTTTGAATTCTGTCCATAAATGTAGTAGCAACTGTACTTGCTTTAAATGGATGAGATAATGCACAAAAGTGTGCATAATTGGTAAGTCTATAAACTACCACCATGATGACATTCTTTCCTTCGTACTTAGGTAAACCTATGATAAAATCCATTGAAATATCCTCCCAACGTTGACTTGGAATGGATAAAGGTTGTAGTAGTCCCGGGGTCTTAATTGTCTCCACTTTATTCTGCTGGCAAACGAAACATTCCGCCACAAACTTTTGAATATCATATTTAAGGCCATTCCAAAAAAACTCTTTCTTCAACCTGTGGTAAGTTTTTAAAAATCCTGAGTGTCCTCCTAAAGGAGAAGTGTGCAATTCCAGAAGAATCTTTTGTTTTAGTTGGGAATTATTACAAAGATATAAGCGATCTCTGTACCATAAGGAATCATTTTTCCAACTAAATGTATCATATGTACTAGGATCTTGCTGCAACTTTTGAATGAGTCTCCATACATCTTTGTCCTTCTTCCATTCATCTCTTGCTTCAGTTATCCAATCTGGTTGGATAATAGAAATGGCACAAAGCAATGCTTCCACCTCTTCATTCTTTCTTGAGAGTGCATTTGCAACAACATTAAGCTTTTCTTTTTTGTAGATTATTTCAAAGTCATAACCCAACATCTTTGTGACCCATTTTT
Source organism: Pinus albicaulis (assembly GCA_034641835.2). Classification (NCBI taxonomy): domain Eukaryota; kingdom Viridiplantae; phylum Streptophyta; class Pinopsida; order Pinales; family Pinaceae; genus Pinus; species Pinus albicaulis. The sequence continues at coordinate 898,845,359 of CM076578.1, read as the reverse complement.
GCTGCTCTTCTGAAGATAGTCTTTGTTCCAAAAAGTGTTTAAGACTATCATGATCAATTTTTACCTTGAAGTGTCTTCCCATTAGGTAAGTTAGCCATTTCTTTAGTGCATGCAGTATTGCTAACATTTCCTTCTCATAAATAGGTTTCTGTAAATACTTTCCTTTGATTGGACGACTTTCAAAAGCAATGGGTCTTCCTTCCTGCATTAAAACTGCACCAATTCCATTTCCTAAGGCATCACATTCCACAATAAGGTTTTTGTGAAGTCTGGCGTAGCTAAGACCGGTGCTAGGCACATTGCCTCTTTAAGATGTTCAAAGGCCTTAGTTGCTTCAGGAGTCCATGAAAATGCATCTTTCTTCAATAATGTTGTTAGAGTTGCTGCTATTCTCCCATAATTCTTAACAAACTTGCGATAATAGCCTGTTAACCCGAGAAATCCTCGCAACTGCTTTATTGTCTTGGGGACTTTCCATTCCTTAATGGCTTTAATTTTGTTAGGGTATACTTTAACACCCTCGTGAGATATAATATGACCTAGATATTCCACCTCTTGTACTCCAAAGAAACATTTGGATGTTTTTGCATATAATTGTTTCTCCTGCAATAGTTTGAGTACCCTGTCAACATGTTCACCATGATCCTTCCAAGACCTGCTGTTTTACGGGAGCAAAGCCATCGATACCATACAAATGCATTTTTTTCTAAATGTAAAGTTTCAATGCGTACCTTTTGTGTGTTTTGCACGTTATGGAGATCAAAATATTGCTTCATCTGTAGTTACCATGTTACAGGATCCTTTCCATCAAACTTCCTCATATCCATTTTTGGAATATGGTGGTTCTTCCCACCAACATTAGATTTTATGAAATCACGATTAACATTGATTTTGTTCTCATCATGAGGTTCTTCTACTACTTTTTCACCATTAGGAAACATTTCTTGTATCAACTTTGTCAAACATTCGATGTCTGTTTTTAGATCATTCTTCATGTTTTCCATCTTAGCTTCCATGCCAGCTTCCATGCCATCCATCTTAGCTTCCACGCCATCCATCTTAGCTTGCAGGCCTTTCTTCAAAACTTCCATTTCATTTTTTTTTGCTCTTTGTGAGAGTGAAATTTGTTGCACTTGCTCTTGTAATTTTGATAGATCATGTTGCAATTATTCATCTTCATGAGTCATAGTAGAGCCTTCTGAAGGCTTAATGGGTGTTGAATTAATTTTACGGGGCATCTTTAATAACCCAATACTGATATCTGTTCTACAATATGCCCTTGGAATCAATTCAAATTGATTCTTCAAACAAGACTTATGCAATTCGGAAAAAAAATACACACCTTTTTCTTGCTTTTGAGGAGCTCGATATTAAAATTGGATTATATTTGTGATTTCAGCACTTAAATATTTTATTTTCAGTACCAACGTAGCCCTATGAATTATCTTTCGAATGCCACAGGTTTGACCTGATTTGGATTCTCCAAGACAAAGTTGTGTCCAATCTCCCACAATGACCTAATTATGGACTGGTTCAGTAGAGCAAACTTGTACGACTTGCTACGTGTCAATGTTTCATCCTTCATCTCTGAAATTGATAGCCAAGAAACTAAAGTCCGTTTAATTCTGACCACTTTTTACGGCACTCCAATCCGATGCCCAGAGAGAGAGTTATTGAACTTTTCCCACGATCACCTCTTTGAGATGAAATTCAGGAGCTTGAAAAAGGACTACCTTCCATAGATCATGTCTCCAAAAATATTACGAACCAAGCTCTGAAATTTTTTGAAGAATTTCTTCAGGATTTCAAATTCGCACCATAGGAATTTCAGATTCCGAAACTTTGTAGAAAAAAATTTATAGCGCAAATTCCACGATGACCTATTTAGGAGCCTAAAACAAGACCTAACTTCCACATATCATATCTCCGAAACTATTGCGAACCAAGCTCTGAAATTTTTAGAAAATCTTCCTCAGGATTTCGGCTTCGCACCCTAAAAATTTCAGCTTCTAAAACATCGTAGCAAAAAATTTATAGCGAAAATGCCACGATGACCTGTTTGGAGCAGCGAAACCCTAGAATCCAAAGCTCTGATACCAAATGTTGTGTAACCAGCTCCAAAAAGAGAAGAAAAGAGATATCAACGCCTTAGAAATGAACCACTTCGAGGGGGAAATCTCCAATACATTACATAAATGAACAATTCTTGGATGATACAATTTACAAAACCTCCTTTCTATATATAGGAGTCCATGGGGCCATAATGTAATCCTAGTGGGCCACAATGTAATCCTAGCCGACCTAACAATAATAATTTAAGGGCACAATAATAAAAAAATGGGGGTTACACTAACAACAATAAGGGACTATACTAGTAATATAGGGACCTAACAGGCTTGATGCTATAAGGAAGGTGAAACTATTGATTGACGCAGAGATCCCGTCCTTGGTGAAGCTACCCGATGGTGTATGGTTGTGGGTGTGTTATGGTTGGCAAACCCAACCGCTTCATGACCTCTGCTTAAATGATGTTATTTTGGCTCCAAATTTAGACAATGAATTGTAGCGGGGAACCATTTAACTACATCTGGGAGTGGAAGAGACGCTCCTCCTCCTTTGGATCTTCTGATTCCTGCTTCTGTATCTTCGTAATGAAAACAGTGGCAGTGATTGTTTCAGTAGTTAGAGAATCAGAGCATTCTTTGTCATTACTCCTTTTCTCAAAAGGGGTATTGTGAGAAGAACAGGTATTGTGAGGGGCAGACAACTCAGCTATAGGCTTGAAGTTGCCATCTGGTGTTCCATCTGTTGATGGTCTAGTTCCTTGTTTGTCAACCAAGATGCATTTTGTTTCACAACTAGATCGGCTCTCATCTGACAACCTTGAAGAAGATTCTGTGTTTCTGAATATCTCTGTATCTCGGAGTCTTAAACCATCATCTATGTTTGTATTTGAAGCTCTAGTTTCACTCACTCCTGAAACCTATGAACTGTAAATATTACTGAATTTTTCACTGTCAATAACAGATATAGGAGGACAAGTTTGAGGGACTACTACCTCAATATTCCAAATGTTATTTTTTCTACAATCCATCTTCTGAGGCAGACCTCGATTCATCTTTTTGTCAGTTAAAAGAGTTCATCTTTTTACAGTCCTGAAAGACACACTATCTGGCATCGATTTGGTCACAGCACCATCACTTTTTCCCAGAAATTTTGATTTTTGTCTAGCACTAATGTAGGATTTGAGATCCGCTGTGAAGGTTTCTTCACTCCTTTTCTCTGTGCCCATTTTCAATGATTTGCTTTCAGTCTGTGGTGAAGAAGCCTCAGCATCTAGAATGCTCTTCCATGCCTGTAAGGTCTGCACAATAGTGTCTCTTACTGGTTTTACCTTGTCAAAGCGACATGCTTCCAAGGCTGCAATGCAAGATGATTTGAAGGATGATAGCAAAGGACCAAGACTCAACGCCATGCATGCAAAAGCCTCTGCTGCAGCTTTACGAGTTGTCCAGTAATTGCTTCGCAGAGTTTCTAACATGCAAGGCACAAGTACAGACAATATCTGCAGGGATGAAGCCCCTCCTGCATGTCTTTGACTTTTTGGAGTGAATGATGAATCTTGTCTATCTGTTGCAGGGATGGTGGTGTGGGACTTCAGCAAAGGATCATGAGAGGCTGCATGTGAACATTTTCAGCTGAGAAATTTTGAATAATTACATATTTAAAAACACATTTTGACGATTTCTTCTTCAAAACAGAGTTTTGAAGAAGAATCAATCTCGCATTATTGACGATAACAATCTTGAAATAAAAACTCACTGAAGACATCCTCATGGCCTGCGGGCATTATTCAACGTTCTAAAGACAAACCCTAGACCTAGAAAGTGAAATGACTCTTTTCTGGACCACAGTAACATCAATGACTGCAAATGACGAGAAATGAACTTTGGTGAATTTGACTCTGGCAGAGGACTGACAAGACCGAGTCTAACATAATGCATTGAATTTTTCTTGTTTCTCCTGTGTCTGCATGATTTTTTCATTGTTTTATTTGCAACTCCTTATTTCTACCTTCAAGCTTCTCAATGTGTCTGCTAAGTCAGAAGAGTGCCCAACACCATGCCCCTCCTCTGATCCATAAGGAGAATATCATGAGCTGTATTCTAACATCTTGCTATTCATATTTATCTCTTCTTGCAAGGCATACTATGTTAGCTAAACCAAATCATAAACAAACCAACGTACCTCAGCATAATTCTAGGAGGATATCTCATCTATAAAACCGACCAAATTAGCATAATACACACACACACACACACACACACACACATATATATAAACATAATCAAGTCAACATATAATCATCATTTCAACCATGTTCCAGTTACCATGCATGATGCCACAACCATAATACTAAATAGACACAATGTATGCATAACAACATATGTATGACACACAAGCATACACAAAACATACAAACACTGACATGCATAATTGACATACATTCACAATAATTAAATTCAAAATCGAAACCATCAAATTTCACACGGAAATAGGTTTTAACCCTGTACAGAACTTATCTCTAAATTAATTCTTAAAAACAGAAGATAAACAATAACGAGAGCATAAAACATAAAACATATATATACAGAGATTTTCCACTAGATCCCAAACCAGTACTACTAGCTTAATTTTTCATTATATTCCTTTTAATTTTACAACACACACACACACACACATATATATACATGTCGAAGCATTCATAAACCCCAATCCATTAACCTTGGATTAGAACATAACTGTATTTCCCTTGACTAGATCTACAAAATACCATGAGCAGAAAACCATCATGACCAAAACCATGTGGAAATCCATGCATAAAACCATAGGCATGTCTGCCCACCTAATATAGGGTCCAAAACAAATTTTGTCGAGGCGCTTCCCCAGACCCTGTGTAGGGGGGATTTTGTGCTTGACGCAAGTGTAGTGGGGCTACTGCCCCCCGCTTCATCCCTGCTTCTAATTGTAGAAAGAATATAAAAAAAACCCAACATTCTCCCACTTGTTGTTTTCTTTTTGTAGGGGGCCACAAGAGAGCTTAGTCATTGGTCCAGCCCTATAACGTCCATTGTTTCTCTACACCAAGGGAACTTCTCAGTGTTGAAAAACTTCTTCAATGCATCTGCAACATTATTCAAAGTGTCCAGCTTTACCAACAACTCCTTTTTATCCTCAACCATATCTCTCACAAAGTGATAATGAACATCAATGTGCTTTGTCTTTGAATGATAACTAGGGTTCTTAGCCAAGAAAATTTCACTTTGGTTATCACAGTCTATCCTTATAGCTCATTGCACCAACCCCATACTTAAACAAAAACTCTGTAACCATACTGCTTCCTTGTTTGCATGAGTGGCTACCATGTATTCTGCCTTTGTAGTTGAAGGAGCCACTACAGACTGTCTTTTACTCATCCAATTGGCTACACCTCCAAATAGGCTAAACACATACCCACTTGTAGATCTTCTTTGATCCAGATATCCATCCCAATCTGCATTAAAAAAGCCATGAATGACCAAAACTCTGTGCAGTCATGGTCTTCCTTTGTAGCACATACCATAATCACTATTGTCACGCACATTTATGAAAACATGCTTTACTGTTGTCCAATTCTCCTTCCTTTGTTTTGAAATAAACCTTCTCAATATTGCCACTGCATGTGCAATGTATGGTCTAGTATAGACCATTACATACATCAGGTTACCCATTGCACTTGCATATGGAACAAGGGACATGACCTCTTCTTCTTCTTGTGCCTTGGGACATTTTTTAGTAGATAGCCTTACACCTACAGGAATAGGAGCCTTCACCGGTTTACTATCCTGCATATTGAACCTCTACAATATTGTCTCGACATACTTCTCTAGTTTAACCAATATCCTTCATCTCGAATTTGGAGAACAATTGGTTCTTCAAATCCTAGATAATTTCTTTATCATTTCCAACCAAAAAACATATCATCTACATACAATAAAAAATAAATAACACGGTCACCAATTAATTTAAAATACACACAGTGATCCTATTTTCTTATAGTGAAACCAATTCCCCGTATATAGGTATCAAATTTCTAATACCACATCCTTGGTGACTGTTTTAACCCATACAAAGACTTTTTTAACCTACATACCAGTTCTTTCTTACCCTTCACTGCAAATCCTTCAGGTTTCTTCATGTATATCTCATCTTCCAGATCTTGTGAAGAAATGATGTCTTCACATCCATTTGTTCTACCTCAAAATCAAATACAATGGCAACAAATAAAAGTAATATAATAGAAGTAACATTGGAAACAGGAGAAAAAATATCACCAAAATAAATTCCCGACACTTGGGAATAACCTTTTGCTACCAACCGAGCTTTGTATTTCTCCACCTTGCCTTCTACATTCATCTTCTTCTTAAACACCCATTTTATCCCAATGGGATTCCTTCCAGCCGACAACTCCACCAGATCCCATGCACCATTTTTGTGCAAGGATGGTATTTCATCAACCATGGCCTCCTTCCATAGTTTTCCATCCTCTGAATCAACTTCCTCCCTGACAGTTCAGGAATCATCATCAGTGATAGTTAAAGCAAAATTTGAACAAAAATCATATGGACTATACCTTTTGGGCTACCTTCTTTCTCGAATTTATCTTCTCACAGCTGGAGTTTGTGACTCTTCCTCTTATGAATCTTGTTCTGTTGTAGAGCCAGATCCTTCCTCATAAACTCTATCTTCTCAGGTTCCTTGGGTAGGAATTCATGTTTAACAACATCTTTCACCTCTCTAAACATAACATCTCGGTTTTACACAATATTCCTTGTTTCTAGGTTCCAAGGCTTGTAACCTTTTAAACCATCCTTATGCCCAATAAATATGTATCTTTCATATTCATTATCCAACTTGGTCCTTTTCTCCTTTGGAACATGTACATATGCATCACATCAAAATACCCTCAGATGTGAAAGAGAGGGTTTCTTACCTATCCATACCTCACGTGGAGTCTTATCCTCCAACACTCATGAAGGTTATATGTTAACCAGGTAACATGTAGTCTCCACTGCCTCTGCCTAGAATTCTTGTCCTAACCCGGTACTACTAAGCAGCTTCTTCCCTTTTCCATCAATGTTATGTTCATTCTTTCTGCAACTCCATTTTTCTGAGGTGTGTATGGAGTATTCTTTTATTATTCTATACCACACTTCTTATAGAACTCTTCAAATTACTTCTTGCGGAACTCTCCACCATTATCTATCCTCAACACCTTTATCTTCTTCTTTGTCTGGTTTTCCAATAGAGCCTTAAATTCTTTAAATCTTTCAAATACTTTAGATTTCTTCCTCAAGAAATATATCCATGTATTCCTTGTGAAGTCATCTATGAACGAAACATAGTACACAGACTTACCCAATGATGGAATCGACATAGCTCCAAACACATCACAGTGCAGAAGCTCTAATATCTTGTATGCCCTCTTAGCACCAGAATGAAAACTCACCTGATTCTGCTTCCCATATAGACAATGTTCACAAAAATCTAAATCCAGAAATAAATTAGACATACCTTCTACGATACCATTACCATGTAGTATCTGAAGGCCCTTCTCTCACTATATTTCCAAGCCTTTGATGTCATAGCATGATATTTTCTCTAGAGACCACTAGGATTTCTGCTCCACTATTAGGAACCACAGAACTTTTGTACCCATCAATAACAGTGCTACCCAGAAGTTTGTATAGAGTTCCAATCCAAACTCCTCGCATTAATACCAGTGCTCCCTGAATCATCCACCTTGCTTACAAAAATCATATTTATGGCCAATGCTGGAACATGCAGAACACCAGGAAGTGTTCTAATCCTTCCACCTTGCATCTTTAGCTTGAATTTTCCATGTCTAACGATTCTAGCCTTCCTATTATCCCCTAAGAATACATCACCGCCTTCATACTTCTCATACTCGCAGAACCACTCCCTACAAGGATTGAAGTGAAAGGATGCACCTGAGTCAATCAACAATGCCTCATGATATACATGTGTATTTGAATAAGAGTCAAAATACACATCCACACGTTCATATGAGGTGGTTTTTGTCCCTACAGAAGGAGCATCATCATATCCCTTTCCTTTCTCAGTAGCTCTAGATCTGCAGTCCTTTTTGAAGTGCCCTTCCTTTTTGCATTTCCAACACAACTTTACAGGATTTCCTGAAGATTTAGATCTCCATATATATTTAGATATCCCACTCCAAAAATTCTTTTTTTTTTATGTTCTGGGACGTTCCTCATACTGATAAGGCATCTCCATTCTGGCCCTCCATATTTTTCCGTCTCATTTCCTCCGACAGCAAGGCTGAGAAAATTTCATCAAAATTCAAGGTAGCTGTATTGTTACCTATTGAAATAACCAAACTATCCCACGAATCTGGTAGAGAACACATCAAAATGACGCACTTATCTTCATCTGATATTTTAATATCAACAGATGACAACCGACTTACTACAGTATTGAAGGCATTTAGATTCTCTATCACCGAGTCTCCATCCTTCATCCCCAGGTTATACATATTTTTCCGCAGGAACAATTTATTCACCAGAGACTTAGATTGGTACAAATTCCCTAACTTGACCCATAAAGTATTCGTCGTAGCTTCTTGATATACATTAAACAATACTAAATTTGAGATACACAACCGTATTGTGCTCTTTTCCTTCTGATCCAACTTTTCCCAGTCTTCATCTGACATCGTCATTGGTTTAGAACCCAAATATACCGTGATCCACTTATGTTTATCCACCATCATATCCTCCATCTTGAGCTTCCACAACTCAAAAATATGACCATTAAATTTATTTATCTCTATCCTTCCACTACTCGCCATGTTATTTCACCATAATAATCGATCCCACAGATCTCCCACTGAACAAGGTCTACCACAGGCTAGAGTAAAAAACCCCTCAGTAGCAAAGGTGTCCCCTTGAAGCCAAAACAACTCTGATACAAAATGTAGGTTTTAACCCTTTATAGAAATTATCTGGAAATAAATTGTTAAAAATAGAAAATAAGCAATACCGAGAGCATAAAACATACACATAGATTTTCCCCTAGATCCCAAACTGATATTACCGGCTTGATTTTTCACTGTATTCCTTTTAGTGTTACAACACACATATATACATGTCGAAGCATTCATAAACCCTTATCCATTAACCCTGGATTAGAACATAACTGTAGTTCCCTTGATCAGATATACAAAATACCATGAGCAGAAAACCATCATGCCCAAATCCATGTGAAAACCCATGCACAAAACCATAAGCGGGTATGCCCACCTAATATAGGGTCCAAAAAGAATTATTGAGGCGCTACCCCGGACACCTTGTAGGTGGGCTACCGGTCCCCTCTTACCCCCCACTTCACGCCTCATTCTAATCATGGAAATAATATAACGCACACCCAACAATGGTGATGCAACTAAAACCATAATCAACACCATGCATACATATACCAAAAGAATAATAAAAAATATGCAACCAACATGAATTCATGACCAACAAACCACCCATCCAGTCCAAGGGGTGAACCATGCTTTGATACCACTTTGTAACACTCTCCTCCCACACTTACCCAAGTTAATCGGTCCGCTGGGGTAAACATATGACAAGAAGCTACTATGATCTGATTCAACTCCCCCTGTATATTTAAGGAAGTGGAATCATCTCAACATAACCAACCTGACCTTCTACACCTGCTACAAAACCTTCAGGAGCCAACCCACCCTTCCAGGTGGGCAATCCCTGACGAACTCAACATTTTCACTGATATGGAACCCCAGTCGCTCCCTTGCCAAGACATCCAAGCGATTAAGAACCCAAGTCGGTCCCATGAGCTTTCCTGAGGGCAACTATAGCCTTTTTCTGCCAATGTTATGCCAATGAATATGAGATTTAAGGCTATTTTCTAGGGATATGACCTAGTCACTTCCCAGAAACTCATGAAACTTCCATAAATGAAAATTAAGATAGAAAAATTGATACAAATAAAAATACTTGAACCAATCCTTGACTGGACCCCTACTATCCAAGACAATAATTTCGCCAAACATGTCACAAATATGTATTCTACACGTCATAATAACATATTTGAGCATAGGGGTCTCATACTTATCAGAGAATTGCTAAGAATCATTGATGCCTTATCACATTAGCTACATTATCATTTATTAGGTTATACATTCATTTTTCATTCATTTATAAATAAAAAATGATGATATCCATTCATCATCGTTTTCATAAAACATGCTCATAACCAGCAAATAAACAACAGAAATAATAAGGATACAAAATCCATAAATGCCACATATGAACCAGTATATTTACACATAAAATACCAAGGAAAGGAAATATTATGAAAGAATACAAAATCCAACCTGGTTTTGGACTTACACATTCCACCTCACAATAAATTGGTTAAACCAAATATCTCTTCAGAAAATCACCCTCGTGCCATATTCCAAGCATGAATGTGGAACTCAAAAGCAAAAAATCAACCAGGGCTTCCTGAGGCTTAACCACCTCACCCTCATCAATAGAACCAATCCTTACCGTAATCCTCACTGGATTACTAAGTCATAAACAAGCATGGATTCCATCAGATTTCTCCACCTACACCATGAGGAATTTTCCTGTCTCCTAGTCTTTAGGATTTACCACAATCCACATTATGGTCTAGGGAGCACTAGGTCATAATCGAGACACCACCCTCCAATATTTACCGTATATCAAGTAATTTATCGGTCAAGGTTTCCTAGGCCTAATAAAGGGAAACAACCTATAGGATTTACCATATATCCCGCCATTCATCGGTCGAGGATTCCTAGGCCCACGAAGGCACACAATACATGTCTTTACCGCAACCAACAGTTTGGTTCAGGGGTTACTAGGCGAGTGGCTTTACTGCAATCCACATTTTGGTTTAGGGATCACTAGGACATGTGTTATTTCATTCATATATCCACCTCACTCAGTTTCGAATCCATCCGAAAATATAGCTTGACCAAAAAATAATAACCCCATCAAACCATGGCTATCTAGAAATGGAACGGAAAGGTTGAATAACACTGTCACACCTAGAAAAACCCATGGAAATGACAGCAAGAGAACCAAGAAAACACATCCATAACCATGCATGCCAAATATAGAAAGGAAATCACACATGCAAATTGATACCTAAAAGTAGAACCAATTTAGTTTCTTGATCCTGCTCTTCCTTGCTTTATCTTTGCTTCATATTTTCCTTATTTTTATTTCTTGATCCAATGTTGAAGTGCTCCAAGAAAACTCTAAGTGTCCAAGAGTGTGAGAGAGAGAATAGAGAGAGCTCCAAAACCGAGCTGACAAAAATTTACACTGACAAAAGGTACCAATTGATCCTCATAAGCCTTTTTATTAATGAGGCCTCTATCTTCTTCAATTTTCCATTATTTTCCTTCATTTTCCTTGTCATGCAATTATGTGACCTTTCACCTTCTTTTTCTCCTAATTTCCATTGTTTTCATAAAAAAATTTCCAAAATTTCCATTTTGCCTTTCCAAAGCCTTTTCCATTGCCTTTTCCAATTTTTTTTAGCCATAATAAACCAAATGATCACCCACACTAGGATTTTTCACCCAACATTTATCTTGGAATAAGTGTCCCATAATCGTGGTTATTATTTTGCCTTTATTAACTTTTATTACATGAAATTTTCACCAGGGTTGTTACATTGGCATAGAACAAGGTTTGATAAATGGAATTACAAATAATAGGTATTTTAAGAGGCTTCTTTGACAATAAATGTGACTTTACATGAGATGGACCTTGAATTCTTCTTTTGATGACTGATTTCATGTCTTTTTCCTCGATCTTGATACATCTTGTAGCATTGTAGGGTTGATGATGTTATTGGTTGGTAATTGAAGGATAACTCCAATTATTTTGAGCTTATTTGAGGAAATCAACATTAGATAACGTTTCACTTTTCTCGAATTGAATATTTTCATTTCATACTCTTGTATATGAATTTTTAAAACTTGACTTTGAAAACTACTCGTTCGTGAATTTGACCCCTTGGATTCTCCAGGACTTGTAAAAACTAAGCATTTGCCTATAATACAAAGTGAGATAATAGAGGAAGAAAGGTTTACAATCTATATTCTTCTAGGAAATACAAAAAATAAATGCAATCAATTCATATCAATCAAAGCTAAAGAAGATAGATGAAGAAAAATGCATTTGTTTACCTGCCAAGGAAAGGTGGCTAGCCTCAGCCTCTCGACGGAAATTTTTCACAAAATATTTGTTCTATGTCCAATTGGATTGATACAAAAACAAAATTAAATTAAATTCACATGGAAAATTCTAGTAAAAATCAGTTTTTAAATTTGTTTAAGATGATGTCTTAAACATGTTGAAAAGCACCCTGCTTGATGGAATTGTTTGTAAATTTTTTACTAGACCAACAATCTCTATTTAGATCATAAAGCTTTCGTTAAAGGCTATATCGATGTGATTCCACTTGGATATTAAAGTAAATTTATTTTTTTATCTCAAATAGAGACAAGTTTCTAATATGTTTTGATTTGATATCACATAAATTTTGATAATCAGACCTAAGAGGAAGAGTATTACTATGTTGATTTTAAGATATGCAGTTACCAAATGTGACATACCTTTTTCACCTAACCTCCAAATGAAATTATTCAAATTGTGACTTAAACTAGACTTGAATTTATATCTACCTGAAAAAATGTTTTGAAAAGAATATCATTTGATATGTGAAATATGCAATGAACAATTAATATGTAGAATTGTCACAATGTAGATTATATAACAACCACTTAGTAATTTGGGCATAGCTTTTTCATACAATGTCGGGTTGAGGTGATTCAAATTGGGATGAAAATTATATTCCAAGGGATATATCCTCTAGAAACATCCTGTAATCATTATTGTACTAACTTTGTCCTTAAATTTTTCATTTAAGACCTAGTAACTATTTTAGCCATATCTTTTTTGTTTGAGATCCACATTGAAAAATTCAAAATGGGCTAGAAAGTAGGTTTCAATGATATTTTGTATAGAAATAGGTTTTAATAATAAGCCCGTATGAGCCTCAAAATAGGACAATTTCAACTTCATCTTTTCATACAATCCTCTCAAATGAGTATTGAGAAATGATTGAAATGATTATTGATATATGAATGAACCAACTCTATTATCCAAAAAAAATCTTAATTTTTTTATTAATTCATTTATTCCTTTATATTATCCTATGTTTTTTTTAGAAAAAAAAAATCCCCTCAAGTATTAAATAATTTCTAATGCATTCATTTGTGTAACTCTATCATAAGTAAATTGATATCCAAGTTTGAAAAACATACCATAATAATGAATGCTTGGACATGATATATCATATGCTAATATGGATTTGATACCAAGAAATATTGAGAAATACAATGGTATAGTGGCCTAATCACTATTTGGAACCAATTTTCAATGTGATAATTGACTCCTTAGCTCTCCTTTGTTGTCATACCATAAAGTTCTTTTTTTGAAAGTTGTTCATTACATTCTTGAATTCACAAGGGTTATTGTATTTATTATGTGGCCCATGATGCCTTGTCCTCCTTATAGAGATAACTAGAAGAACATTCTAGGTTCTCCTCTTGTGATTCCTCTTCATGGATGCTTTGATCCTTTTCTATCTTTTGAAATTTAGATTCATCCCTAATGACAATTATGTATTCTGGACAAGGATTTGAGAGGATCCTTGTGGTGGCATAACTTCCCTTACTGGAAAAATTCTTTAACATCTTTCTTTGTCCTTGTCTTGCAAATGGATCAGTGAATGGTTTTATTAGTGGTTGGGGGATTTTCAAGTATTTATAATCCCTAGTTCTATAAGAATTCATAAATGAAAATAATTAAATCTAAATCAATTAAGAAACCATAATCATGATTTGCACTTGTAGATAATCAACTAAAGTGAATGTGTAGGTTCTTACCTTTCATCTTACTATCGCCACTCCTCCAAATCCTCAATTTTTTAATTTGTGACAAAAATAATGCCAACTTTCAATAAATTGTAAGTATAACTAACTCAAAATTCACTTCCCCAACAATGATGCCAAAAATTTCAGGCTAATTTAGAGATCTAAACTAAGACATAATATTCATATCATTCTAGTGTTTGTAAACTTTGAAGAACACTACATTGTGAAATTAATTATATTATATTAGCTATTACTTCTAGGTTAAGTAAAAACTAGGAATAAAGTTAAGGAAGCATGAAACAAAACTTTTAGTCTAATCACATAGAATTGGAATGGAAAAGAAACCAGCTTGTCTTATGAACACTTTATACTAGGCATATACTAAGACTCCTAAAACAAGTATAAGTTCTCTATACAGTCATTTCCAAAACATAAATCTTTCATTCAAATTCCTAGAAATAAAAATAATGGAAGGGGATTTCAATCCAAAGGTTTGATTAATGCACTAGGGCCTTTATTGCCACTAGAAACAAGAAGAAACTTTGGTAGTATTTTACTCAATCCAATTGATTTTGACCTAGTACTAGTTAAGAGTTTGAGAATGCACTATGACCTTCCCCATTTATGAGAGTGAAAATGCATGGTCCCTCATAGTCTTCTACTCATCTCTTTTAACTAGCATATTCCTAAACCATTAGTATATTTTTAAGAAAGGAAGGGAACTATGGTATTGATGGCTCAAGGTTAAATAGAAAATTTCTAAAGAAGTTGGGGCCTTCTTCTCCTAGAAATATGGTGAATGGAAATTTTTCAAACAACAACTAATCTATGATAAATAAGACTTATAAGATATATTTTATTGATGTAATGTTGAATGAGTATGGTTGTTATGGTATACTGATGCAATATAATGTTGTGCAGCTTATGATGGCTAATTAACTTAGAATAAGAATAAACTACTATAACTACATTAATATAGCACTTAAAGCATTAGAAAATAGGTAATACAACCATATAATAATCAATAAATAACACTTATGAACAAGGGTTTTGAAACTATCTTTAAAGCATACTTACACAATGACCATGAAAGTAGGTTTATAAACAACTGCTTTAGGTATGAATGTACAAGATGCAATAAGAGCATATAAACATGAAAAATGATCATAAATGATATGAAAAATAAAATGCATACCAAGTTAAATCACAACAATGAAAGAGTGTACTAGCTTGAGTGTTGGGGGCCCTTCCACACTCAACAAGCACACTAAACTTGAAATTAGAGGTTTAAACTTAAAAATCACTACATAAATTAATCAAAATGAATAAAAACAGGTTTGTAATCCAAGTCCAACCTCTCAAGTCGAAACTTTAGTTCTAAAAAATAGTAACATGCTTTGGAATCTAAGTTTTCTCCCCTTTCTAGGAAAAATTTCAATAACATATCCAAAAATATTGTTCTATATTAATTAAAACCTATTCTAGGGATGATATCTAATCCAATCAACGATTTTGGGCACTCAAAACATCGATCTAATATCTAAAACTTGGATCTCTATTAATTAGAAAGTCTTGTTTCATTTTAACTGTTAGAATGCTCACATTGGTTGCACATTGACCCGGGGTCTCATAGAAATTTCGGGATGGGCGAGTAGGAAGCTCGCCATTGGGATACCCACTATCAAAACCCATATTATAGATTTTACCTAGACCTCTTGAAAGTATAACAATGAAGAATGATTTATGAACTCTACTAACATTTGCAATTTTCTTTTACAATGAAATTAATTACATGAATTTTTAAAAATGAAAAATTCAATAAAAATACCTTGGAAAAGTGTTAATATAGGAGAATTGTGGAAATTTTTTGACATAAATGACAAAAAAGAGGTATTTTTAGAGCTAAAGAAGTAAAAAACCATAGCAAAATTCTTGATGAAAAAGAGGATTGAAACAAAGGTCTTGATATAATCAATCTCTTCAACTTGTGAAAATCCCTTAGCCATAATACATGTTTTATATTTGTCAATAGAGCCATATGCAACATATGTGTTTATGTAGACCCACTTGAAATAAACTAACTTACATCCCTTGGGAACATGAACAAGATCCCACTTGTATAATTATTCATCAAAGAAGAATACTTTCCTCTCGTGGAAGCTTCCAACTCAAGCATTCCAACAAAATCAAATAATTGTGGTGGATCTTTTGAAATGGCATGACTGAAAATATGGATTCCTATTGAATGTGATTTCTTTGATGAAATATAGCTAAAATTAATTTCCTCATAGCCATATTTATGAAGTTTATTTATCTTGCAAAGGCTCCTCCTCTAATTTTGGTCTTGAACAAGTTATTCATGATTTGACTACTTAAGTTATGATAGATTTTTTAATAGAATTTCTTTTGGCTAAGAACATTCAACAAAATTTTCTTCATCTTTGTTGGCTTTAGGGTTCCTGACCCAAGTTCGGAGTTATCGTGCAACCAAGAAACCCTCCAACTAGTGGCCCTTTCGGCAGTGACTTGCTTGCGCAGATCAAAGTCTCACCTGAAGCAGTATGGGGGGGTGCTAGAACCAAGTTTCCACACCCTGAGGAAGAATTTAATGTAGTGGCCCTAAATGGACTTATAACATAACTATAACATATGTGAAAATCAACATATCAACATATCAACATATCAAACCCTTCGTAGAATGATTCGATGTATATTTGTGCACAGTAATCAGATATAATTTAATTAAATCTATTTATCAACTGATAATCACACCCAATGTACTTCATTCATTCACGCATATGCAATTAACCATAAACATAAGTAAATATGAAATAATAGAACAGATTCAGATCTTAATGCAATTAACAGATAAACAACACATGAAATCACATAACATTCCAGGTTCGCCAAAACAGTCTTCTTTATTAAGAGATCTAGAAATTTCAGTACATTAAGTCCTTCAATACAATCTATCCTTTTGCGCACAGAGCCAAGACTTAGGTCTTCGTGCACACAGCTAGCAGGAGCCTTTCTACCCAAAAACCAAAACTTAGATCAAAACCTTAAGCAACAATCATAACAAGATAACATATTTCCTTTCATGAATCGATCCTTACATATTTATACTAACTTGGCGTGCAGATACCATGGTCTCAAACCATGGTTTGAGACTCATGGTTTTTCCTTTAAATCCATTACATTTATTGAGGGACTTTGACCCACCCCAAATCCTCTTTGACTCTTTCGTCTAGCGCGCACAATAAAACATAACCAAAAATGTACCTTAGGGGACCCCGCTCCAACAAGCCCCCAACACAAACTCATGACTCGTCCCAAGTCCCTGTGGGCTGGTTTCCTTCATCTTGGCCTTTAGTGCTTCGAAAAATATATTCAGTGGCAAGAGCACTTCGATGCTCTGCGCAGAAACACTCTACACTTCATCAACTAGCTTAACGGTTGTCGACCCTTCATCTTCTAGGTTGATGCTCCGTTGTGTTTGTTGAAGGATTTTCAGGGAACCATCAAGACTTTGCAACAACTTCAGGGCTTCCTTATCCCAAGGCTGGATCCTTATCTCTGAAAGTTTTTTCTAGCAGCGCAGATCTTCTATCTTAGTCCAAATTGACTTTCCCTCATGAAGGCGGGTAAGTCTTTACGCTGTCACCAATGTGGGCGTCGCCATCTGGATCTCTACAAATTGTTGTTCCTTAATGCACAATTAATTTCACAGCTATTGTACCATTGGGTCATTCTAAATAGAAGTCCAGTCACCCATGGCTTGATCTAATAACTGACCACACTCTGTCGTCGCGGCTGATATGCTACTTGTAGCTGCCTTGATTTTTGCAGTGCGTTGCGATCTGACCTTCGGTGGTGTTTCAAGTTGAAGCTTCATCTGTAGCTCCGTGATTTGTTGCTCAAACTCAGCCCGGACAGTCTATACCTTATTCCGTGATTCTCTGAGCGCAGCGACCAAGCCCTCTAACTTTTTTGTCGATGCAACTGATGTAGGGACCTCTGGTAGGTCACTACATACTTGGTCTATTAGGGCTTCTAATGCGGCGCGTTGAGCCTCAGCTGTGCGACATGCCTCTTTTGTTGTTTGTTTTTTTTGTTGTAATACCGCTACTTGTTGTTGGGACTAATTTTCAGCACAAAAGGCACAGTCCTCTCTGTACTATAATTCATCGTTAATCATACTGTGGATCATATGAAGTTTCCTAGCTGGGAGCACCACTAGGTAGATGCTAATTTCTCCACAAGATCTCAGGGTCGCATGAAAAGTCGACGACTCCACTCTAATGGCGGCCGTAGGGATCTTTATCAGGCGGCTATCCATGGTAGATGGAAACATTGTGCTAATTAGCTGCACACTAGAAGTAGCCACACTCGCTTGAAGCTGGCTCACTTGCACCATGCTCGCTTGATTCTTGCGCACTTGTACTTTGAGTTCTTGAATCCCCAAATGCACTCCTTCAAGTAAAACTTTGTACTGCGCTTCCATATCCAACCACATATCTTCTTTTTCTGACATAATTGTGTTTTTAATTTGAGTAAAATCATCTTTTGTCAGCGTGAGGTCCTCTGTGCTGACTAATTTGGATCCTTTCAAAATTTTCACAGACCTCCAATGGCCTGAGAGCCACGCTTATTCCCCTTGGCAGTATGCATCTCATCTCCCTTAGTGGCTTCTTCGTCTTTTTATGCTTCCATCACTTTCTCCAAATCAATTTTTCACCTATCGTCATCAGCTTAGGCTCTGCTTCGACATATTTTCCCTTCTGTTGTGTATCTTTTGTCATTTTGGGATTTTTCAGAGTCTTCAAAATAGATGGTGAGGCAACCCAGTGGTGCACGGATCTAACTAGGGAGGTAGCCACTTTGGCCCGATGCACACCAGGTCATCTTCTATGACCAAATATGGAAAATCATATCAAATTCCCTCGACAATGCCCTTCGCGAGATATGTACATTATGAAACATTGCTTTGAAATTCGTGAACATTTTTTACTGCTTATACAAGGTTGGGGACAACCTTGGCTTTTATTTAATAGCTTAACATAGCACAGAGTCATAAAGCACCCAAAAAATATTATTTTCTGTGAATCTGGTTGGGATCTTGGAGTTCAATAGGGTTGTTTGGAGCTTCACACATTTCTAGCTCTATTTTTGGGAGCTGCATTTCTTCAGGCATCTTCCATCTGATGAGCGCGATGAGGAGTATCATCCATGCATAATAAAAAATTTTCCCCTCCTCTTATGCCTCGTGCACATTTTACAGAAATTCGGTACACAAATACTGAGCTTAGTTGTACTAGACACCCTTCTCACACTTACCAGTGAGAGAAATAACATGTGCTGGGACTTCCTTCGGCCTACACTTCCTCATCATTTTACAAGCAAGGACAATCATTCCAAACTGAAATGTAGGGTCACTTATTTCGCTGACAACAAAGCATCAAGTATTGCGCAATGCTTTGTAATCCTTATTAACCTTCTATGTAACTTTATTTTATTTACCTTTACATCCAAAGGCTTCCATAGGGTCTACACCCTGGTCAGGAAAGCCGATGATTCGATGGATCAACACGACATCGATTGGTATGTGCTCCTCGAGCCATAAATAATCATCATGAATTAGTGTGAGCATCTGTCGCACACAAACATCATTGATCGCGTTGCTCCCAAAGTATGTAATCTGCAATAGGTTCAACAAGCCTGATTTGTGAAAGCCGAGCGCCCAAGGCATTAGATCCACCAATTATCATAGAGGATCCACTCTAAATACATATCGCGCGTGAGCTCGGGAAATTTTTCTTTATCTACGACGTCCCCATCCTCCATTTTGAGCAGCGGAATTTTAGCTAACATATCGCCCTCAATATGTATGTTCTCTGGGAGAAATGGCATATTAATATATGAGTACACTTTATCGATATCCTTTGGGACCTTCATTGAAGCTTTGCGCAGTGCAACATAGGCAATAAACCGCGAGATAGTATCAACAATATCTACCACATCTTCCTCCATTATGGTTTCTGGAAACTCTACCATGGGCTTCTTTTTGGCGCTCTACCACAGTGGAGCGCAGCTTAGGAGTCTTCTCACGAGGTGACTTCTGGGACCCTGAGGATTGTCCCTTCTTGGTTTGCGCTAGCACAGGGGTCTCAGCAGCCTACACAATGGGTTCCTCTCCTGGCTTGGTGGCAGTCATGCTTGGAGGAATTATGTGACATAAACCATGACGCTGCAGCTCCTCCTAAAGGAGCGGATTAATGCTTCAGACAAACTTTAGAAAGCAGAGAGCTCAACTCACAAAAATCACACGGAAATCAAAGGGAAATAATGCGACCCCTTCGGTCATATTTATAGCTTAGGTTCATCTTAAACAGTCTCTTATTTATTAATGTAGCTCCATAAATGTTAAAACGGCTCCAAATCGGGATAATCTCCTCATTAAATGCAACTTAGATGCTCATCCAAATGATAAGAATATTTTCTTGTCCAGATTTACTATACCAACGACTATATTATGGCACCTCTGCGACCTAGAAAACCTCCACGCGTACCTACCGTGTGCGTGTCGCACTTATCTATGCATCTGCCATCCTTTCTACGCAGATCCATATCTCTGGCCATTTAGTCATTTCGTGCGTGTAGGGAGAGGGTCATCCCTGTAAGGCTTCAATCGACTACCATTGACATACTCATGAAGGTTTTCTCCAGTCAACGTGGCCAGGTGCACTACAACTCCATCTATGATTTCCTTAACAACATATGGCCCAAGCCAATGCATCTTGAAGTTCCCTCGGTGGCATGCAAACTTGCTTTCATAAAAAAGACCAAATCTTATTCCTTAAAGACCTTCTGTCTAATATGCCTATCATGCCAAGAATTTTTGTGTGCCTTTTGTACCTGCTGATGGAAACCTGCAATAAATCGATCCTCTTCGAGTGCAACCAACTATGACAACCGTTCTTCCATAATATCCTACTCTACCATATTTGTGAATGCTACAATGCGCACACTTGGAACAATGTACTCCATTGGCATAACAGCTTCATGCCCATACACCATCCTAAATGGTGTTTGTCCTATGAAATTATTGCACGTGGTTCTATATGCCCAAAGAACCACAAGTATGCACACATCCAAATCATTCTGGTTAGAATTGTAGACATTAGTGAGCACAGTCTCAAAGACCTTATTGAAAGCTTCTACCATGCCATTCGCATGTGTGTGATATGCAGTACTCTCCTGATGATGAATCCAAAATTCCTCTGTCATAGCTTCAATAGTTTCATTCACAAAGCGCGTACCTCTATCACTCATAAAAATCTTAGGGTACCCAAACTGAGTTAATATGTTCTCAAAGATTAAGTGTGTAGTTGTGTTGGCACTACAATCCTTACTGGCTTAGCTACAACCCATCTGGTCACATAATTTGCTGTAAAGATTATGTAACGCACACTTGTATTCTTTCCTGGAGGGTCAATAGGTCCAACAAAATCAATGGCCCATTTTTCAAAACCTTGAAACACCATCTATGGGTGAAAGGGAATCTCATCTCTTCGCAACGGTTTCCATGTTCTTATGCATACATCATAAGCGTGGAAACGCCACCATAAACCAACGCGTAGTATCTTCTGCGCGGTTGCTTTCCCTGCATAGTGACCTCCGACAACCCCTCCATGAGCTTCAGCTAAGGTATCTCATCTCTCAAATTCCAAAACATATCTTTGCAAGACCTCATCTTCACCCATCTTGTATTGTTGACTAACAATTAGGGTAAATTTAGTTGCGCATGCAACCAACTCTTTCTTCTGTTGCAATGTATACTCCTCGAACGCACTTTGAGTGGTCAAGAAATGAATGATATAAGAAAAATGATCATCAACCACCTTTATAGAAAACAGTTGCACATCTAGTAAACCATCTTCCAAACTAGTTGTCTTTTCTCCATTTTCAATGCGCGACAGATGGTATGGCCCAACATTCAGTCTCCCTGGCTTCACAATGACTTCAAAATCATACTCCTGAAATAGCAGCAGCCATCGGTAGATCTCCCCCCCCAACACAGGATTATTGACCAGGTATTTTAGCACAGAATGGTCAGTAAAAATCTTAAAGGGGCCTCCTAACAGGTAGTGGTGGAATTTCTGTAGCGCGTACACCATAGCCAATCCTTCCCTCTCCTTAGTTGAATAATTATGCTCTATGCTTGATAACATCCTACTTGCAAATGCAATATGGTGATCAATCTCCCCAGCTCTTGGTTGTGCTAAAATAGCTCTGAGTGCGATGTAGGAGGCATCAACATGCACATGGAATACATTCAACCAATCTGGAAAGACCAATATGGGTGCAGTGACCATCTTCTCCTTAAGCAGTTCAATTTTTTTTTGACATTCTTCATCCCAACAGAATGACACATCTTTCTTGAGAAATTTCTCCATGGGTGCAGTGATCAGCACATAACCTTGGATAAATTTCCAGTAATATCCTGTATGCCCCAAAATTGAGCGCAATTGTTTCACATTTGCAGGAACTTCCAGATTAACAAAAATTGCGATCTTGGTTGGATCCACCATCAACCCTTTCTGAAAAAAAATGTGACCCAGCAATATCCCAAATGGTACACAAAATATGCACTTCTTTAGATTAAGTGAGATCAGATGCTTCCAACAAGTATCCAACATTAGGTACAAACTTGAGACATGCTTCTTCAACAACCCAAAGACATTCCAATCATCAAGGAAGACTTATAAGAACTTATGGATGTATTCCTTGAATGAAGCTACTGCTACGTGCGAGAAGATAGCAGGCGCATTATTCAACCCAAATGGTATAACGATATACTGAAAGGATCCCCATTCCGTTGCAAAGGTTGTCTTACTCCTATCTTCTGGCGTGATCCTGATATGATGATATCTTGAGAAACCATTTGTAAATGAATAAGCATCATGTCCTCCTATGTTTTCCAGGATCTCATCATAAAATGGGGTCAGGAATGGAGCATGCATGCATGCATCATTCAATTTTCACAAATCCACGCAAATCCTTATTTCTCCTTTAGTCTTCTTATCCTGCACCACCATGGGACTCACCTAGTCTGACTCCTCCACTGGTTCTATAATTCCTGCAGCCATCATTTTTTCCAATTCTTCCTTAAATTTCTGCTTATATTTGGGACTCAATATATACAGGCGTTGCTTCACAAGTGGCACATCTGGTTTCAAAGTAGTCTTCATCACCCCAAGATCTTTTATTATCCTTTTCAGGTCAGAAAAATTTGTAGGAAACAAGTACTAATACTCATTCAACAGCTCATCGACCTTTCCCACTGTATCATCATCCCATTAATCTTTGATTTTTTCCAGTTTCGATTGTTCTTCAGAACCAATGTTCAATTATTGAATCTTCAAAAGGATTAGTGACATCCAATGACTCAATTGAAGGCCCAAAAACTGCACGATGTACTTCAGATTCAGGGATTGTGATATTCCTTGGATTTTCCTTAGTCTCTTCAACTATCAAATTTCTTCAATTAACAATATCCATCATCTGCGCATCTGGTCATGTTGGCGAGGTGCGCTCTACCTTTGGTTTTGTAGTGTCAAAGATGACCTCCTGAATGCCCTATAGCGCTTTTCCCAAACAATAGAACCCACTTACAAAGTTGAAGGTTAAAAAGAAACTTTCTGTTAGTGCAATCCATTCATTGGTTCCTCAGCACAGCTTAGTTTCCAGGTACCAATCCGTAGGCACCTTCCCTAAAGTATGGATGAACATGTGCACCCATTTTGGTCTTGGCTCTCTGCCCCATACTTTAATCCATTTACCCAAATGTTTGCACGAATCACCTTTTCTGGAATAGGGATCTTCCATTTTGGTATTTGGACACTCAAATCACAGTCTCATCATTCGAGTGCATTCTTCCCAATTTCCCAAGTTTCCTTTATGTCTCCCACCAACGTGCTTGGGTAGAGCATGACATTATATCCAGTGCATGGAATCTATGTGCTTCCAGAACAACCCATTTAATTTCTCCTAAAAGCATGTTCACATTAGTCAAACCATCATAATACGACAATTCTCATACCTCTGATAATATGCAGCGAAGAGCTCTGTTCACTCGATTGCAGTGAAACGCAGATACTTCATGTAGTTGATTATGCTAGTTATCTAGTTCTTCATATGAATATGAGAATCAAGAACAATCTTTTTCCAAGTTAAGTCATCCATCGAGTTGATCCAATCATCATCTCGCGCAGACAGCTTATAGATATGGTTGATATCGTCATCAAAGCACACTGGCTCTATATATCTTGGACCTTTTGCGGGATCTAGCGGAACTAGAAATATGGTTCCATTGTTCTCAAATATCATACTTCTCCTCTTAATATTAATGATGACATCCATATCAATAGCTCAATCTAAACCCAACAACGTAGGATAAGGATCAGTGGCATCCAAAATCTAAATGATGCCAGGATACTGGGTTAAAACAGATCCTAGCATATAAATGCGTGCATGCTTCCTTCAACATGAATATTTTCAAGAAAAATCTTCATTAAAAACTACGATTGATTCAGTTTAACATATACATAAATAAAAAGAGAGCCATATAAAAAAATACTGATATATAATAACACAAAAAATTCCTTGGCCGAATATTACAATGGATGGCCTCTCAGCTCTCAGCCCTTTTACAAAATCTCTCAAACCATCTCTCTCTCTCTCTCTCTCTCTCTCTCTCTCTCTCTCTGTGTGTGTATTCCTCACTATTTTCCATCCTCACATACTCCTCATATTTATACATAATAATGAATTTATTCCAATCCATAATTTCCTCCACACAAATCTCAACTAAAATCTAAATTAGATTTATCATTTTTTTGGGCCCAACTAAGTCCCGCTTAAGGAATTCCTAATCCCTAGATTATCTACCTAATTCAATTCCTCTCATATCCTTAATTTATTAAAAAAATATTTACAATAATCCTCACTTACAATTTTCTCTCTTAATTTATTAAAATGAGCACAATAATTTATAAAATAATTAAAAAATCATCACCCCCATAATTACACAATATTTTAATAAAAACTAAGCAAGATGCTCCTGCATCAGACTCCCCATGTATAAAGTTTCCATAGACTCCTATCTATGAGGTTCGTCACTTTTCTTTAATAATGCAATAGCCACAAGTCTTGATGACTTGCTCCCTCTAGGGTTCCAAACTCTGTTCTGCCACTGGTCCTTTGAAGTATCAACTCTGTTTGGTAACTCATCACTCACTTTATCAATCGGATTCCATTGGCCTTTCCAACACTTTCTTTCGCGAATTACTCGGAGTAACTCCTCTTTCTTTGATGCTTTTGTCTTCAATTGCGTTGAATACTCGAATTTTTGAAGTGAAGAATAATCAAGAATTTCTTCTTGATCAAAACTATAGTCATTGATTTCTCTTATAGTAACAAATTTCTCGTTCGGTGTTGTACCCGCATTCATCAACAAACTGTTAGTTTTAAAAAGATAATACCTTTTGGCCTCTTTTTATGCTTCAAGCACCAATCTCCCATCATCAACTTTCTGGATTTCAGTAGATCTTGTTTTGAACTGCTGGCTGTTTTCATCTTTATCCTGTTGGATCAATATTTATATCTCCTTTATGTCTCTACGAACATAACTTTCTTGCTGCCCCTGATCTTTCATCTCAACTCCAAATAATTTCTGCTCAATTTCTTTGAGTTCAACATCATTTTTATTTATGTTTCCTTCTGTATCTATAGCCACATTATTATTTGAAACGTTATAACATTCACTCAATTCTATAAATGTTAAAAACATTTCATCCCTATCAAGCATAGAAACTACAATCTCTTCTGTATAAGTTTCTGCAAGCTTCACTTCTCCCTCAGCTTCCTTAAGCCATCATTCCAAGAACTCTATTTCCCTGTGAAATTTTTCTAGCATTTCATCACAACCTTCATTCTCAGCTTTATTATTTTTTCTGGAAATCTTCCTGAGTTATCTTTTTTTCTGTTTCGTCACATTGCAAAATTCTGTCAGCAAATTCATTAAACAAATACATTTGTTTACCTCCTTGTAATATCTCTTCGGCATTTCCATTATGCTTATGCTCCATAACAGCTTCAAATGGCTGTCTTACCCCCAACAAGAATTCATTTATGATTTCTTCCTGCTGCAAAAAATTATTACCTTCCTCCTCTGAAAGGCATTCTCCATCAGAATTCACCTCAAGAGATTCATTCATCTCTATGACATTTTCACCAGACTATCCACCATCTTTCGCACATCCTGCAAACATACATAAACTATGAGATTTAAAAATGCAAGGCTTCATAGCCTCATCTGCTTATCTCAACAACATATCTTCAGATTCTTCTAAACTATCCCAATAGTTCATGAGATATTTCTCATTGATCTCTTCACCCAGAATTTCACCCTGTTCTGGGCCACAAATGGAATCATCCATTTTCAACTCATCCTCTCTGAGTTCTTCACATCTCAATTGCACACTCACCATCTTCTTCAGCTTCCTCATCTCTTCTGTTAGTTGTATTTTTACCTGCTCTTCCCTCTTTGTGTGTAGTCTCTGCCACTTCACTTTCTTCCTCATGGTCCAACCATGTGCCTGGTCTTTCATATTTATCTGCAAAAATTCCATCAACAATTCAAGGTGAAATGTTATCTCAGCTTTCTTCCGCTCATAATCTTCATTAGTCAACTGCTCACATATGCCATTTACCTTGGCATTTTCCTTCTTCTTTCTTTTGTTGTGTTCTTCATCAGATCTTCTGAAATGACTATCAACAATCATCTTCTCCTCCTTTGTGAACTTCATTGTTCACGTGTGGATTTCGTTCAATCCACTTCTCAGCAAGCCTCCATACTTTCCATTCAACAATGCAAGCTCTCTTCCTGCGCTTGATCACTTTCAGTTCTCTGTCTTGGAATATTTTATGGGCAATTATCTTGCTTCACTTTGCTGCAAACAAAAATTTAGTAATGTTTTTGTTACAATGACCAAACTCTTTGGGTGTCGGGCTCCACCGATCATGCACCCAATTACATTCAAACCTTACGATTCTTTGACTTCAGACTTTACACCAACTCTTCATCTTGGATGAAAATACTCAATCTTAACTCAAAATATCCAAACTTTCATTTAACCCTGACCTCTATTTTGACTTCAATAATTTAATAGTGGATATTTTGACTTAATTCAAGTTATACAATCCTCCAACGAACATCCACCCTTAATACATTTTATGATATAAAATATTCACTCTCTCTCATAATTCATTCTTATGAAAAGATCATCAGTTTCACATTATCATTTCACATGATGCTGAAATATTTAACTTGAAATGCAATCCATGTTTTCCAAGATTTATTTTATGGTGAAAATAAATAAACCATTCAATTTTCAACATTCAAAAATACCTTTCTGGATTATCATACTTTATGCTCCCATTAAGGTTATTTAATAAACCTTCTCTTTGCAATTTCAACTTTCTAGATTTCACTCTTCCGTGTCATCTTTGTCACTGTGAACATTCACATGCCCTTCATTCAACTTTCTCATCATCTTAACGCAAATAATTTGCCTGTACTTCCATGCACCATACAACTGCACATTATAAATTTGTAAATCAATTCACATCTCTTCACCTGTGTACAGAGAACAAGCTATTCATATTTCAACGTCTTTGACGAATAATGTACAACTCATACATTGTGCCCATCCTGAATAATTCCTCCTTAGGTTCCGCCACATGATGGTAAAAACAAAGATTCTACAACATCAAGCAATTGTGTTTTCAATCTTAAACACAAATCAAAAGAATTCTCCCATTTCCAACTACAAGCTTTGGTCCAAAATGACTTAGCCAAAACTGTGAAAAACCCACATTATGCATAATAAATTCTCTCATATAAAAATGCATGCTTCTCTTTATATCACCCCGGATAATGCATTTTCCATTCATTTTCCATTCATTTATACCTCCACATTTGCAACATTTTCACTCTTTCATAACATTTACAAAAGATCAACTTCTCGAGTATGGCAAGGAAATTTAATCATCCAGATTTAAAATACCTCTACTCAATGAATATTGATTCATTCAATGATAACTTACCTTGAATCTTCTTGTGGTTGAAATGATCCAACCCTTCTCTCGTGTATTCTTTCAGAAATACATTCAAGCCTCTATAGACTTTGTCTCCACACCAAAATTCGATGCCATCAACTAATGCACATTTTAGTATTTAATGTATCAAGAAACTATAATATATATAATTCCAAATAAATTAGACTCTTCATATGAGATTGAATTCCTGCTTTACTTTACTTTGAATGTGCAAGGTCTATTCTCTCCCCAGCAAATAAATCTCTTCCCAACAATTTTCTAACATAAAACTTTCCCCGCAAACAATGTTTGTAAACATTTTGTAAACCTTCCAGGTACGTACAATCTCCCCTCTTAGCTTAAGCCAAGTTCCCTCATCTCAATCTCTCGGGTTTCTCTTCAATTTCAATTTCTTGGCTTTGGAAACATGAAAACTTAATGAAATGGAGTATCCTTCCAAGATTACACTATCCAAAAGCGTACATGAATTATTTGCAAAAACCTTACCTCGATTTATCCCAATGAACTTTTCTTACGCTGGAAGGTGGTACCATGGAAACACTGGATCCATACCTTGAATATTCTTCTTGAACCACACCTCTTTCATAAGCCCACACATGCCTTTTTTTAAGTGCATTGATATGAATGGCTTCCATAAGAGATCCGGTTTAAAAAAAAATGCTGCATTTTTTGTTAGAGCCACTATCCACACAAACCATCACGCAGTCAATATTACAAATAGCGACACAAGAAATAAGGAAATCGTTATTCACTGTCCACACAATATCTATATTATACTAGTTCCAACCAATTTAACACATAAACAACGATATCCATAGCTCAGCTCTATAAATCGTATTTGTGTTTGTGACTGCACTGGTCTCAATGCAATTACCGTGCCATTGCAATACCAGAAATGGGAGATGTCATGACAGAGAAGAAAAATTTCGTACACATTTATTTGCATTATTGAAGCTCTTACATATGAGTCGTCTTACCAATTGCTGTACTGTCCTACAGTTAAGGTAACTGGACTCTTGCATCCCTTATGCATATGCCAACACATATGCCCAACGTATCTTTTGCCTCTTTCCCAAGCGACTGCCTTGCTTTCTATCTCTTCTCAATCCAAAATTTATTTTTCATGACAGTAGGTCTGGTCTATCCTTAAGGAATCATACAGTAATAAAAAAATCGAAAGTTTTGCATTTGGAATCCATTTAAAAAAAAATTCAACGCGGCCTTTTGTGGTTGAACCCACAGTTCACACAACCCAACGCCAGCCTTTCAAGCAACTGAGACCACGGAATCCTCAAGCCACGGTCCATACCAATCAACGCCTCTATCAAACAGACGTAACCAATTTAAGAATATTCGACTCGTCATGTTTAAGTTGTATGTAACCTATGTTACACAACTTAATTTATGCAGGGACACTGCTTCACATATACCGCGGTCTTATGATATCATACCTATGATTACAATGCGCTGGATGCCCATGTGATATATGCTGTTATATATGTGATACCAAACGTGAACATGCCAGAATTATTTATACGCTGCTATACATTATCCAATCATGTGTTGTATCATATGCCACACACTTCACAGTTATAAAATTTGTCACATGTGGCATCTATGCCGTGATATATGTGCCTACACGTTCTTCACCTGTGAGGTTGACTTTGCCCAATGCGTTAAGGCCCTCATGCAGCTTCCACGAACTTAAGATCGCACAACCAAATCATAAGCCTGTGTTCTTTCTTCGAACACATTCTCATTCCTGCACTCACACACTCAAATATACAACAGAAATATACATATATAAATTTGTAGACTCAACGCGCCACAATATATTTCAATCAACTCTTAAGCTGGCAATTCAACCTGCTCTCCTCACTCACAACAAGCAATTAAACGAAACAACCTCAACGTAGGAGAGACTCATCCTCCAACTCATCTCCTTGCTCTGATACCAAATGATGCCAGGATACTGGGTTAAAATAGATCCTAGCATATAAATGCGTGCGTGCTTCCTTCAACATGAATATTCTCAAGAAAACTCTTCATTAAAAACTATGATTGATTCAGTTTAACATATACATAAAGAAAAAGAGAGCCATACAAAAAAAATACTGATATATAATAACACAAAAAATTCCTTGGCCAAATATTACAATGGATGGCCTCTCGGCTCTCGGCCCTTCTACAAAAGCTCTCAAACCATCTCTCTCTCTCTCTCTCTCTCTGTATTCCTCACTATTTTCCATCCTCACATACTCCTCATATTTATACATAATAATCAATTTATTCCAATCCATAATTTCCTCCACACAAATCTCAACTAAAATCTAAATTAGATTTATCCTTTTTTTCGGCTCAACTAAGTCCTATTTAAGGAATTCATAATCCCTATATTATCTACCTAATTTAATTCCTCTCATATCCTTAATTTATTAAAATAATATCTGCAATAATCCTCACTTACAATTTTCTCTCTTAATTTATTAAAATGAGCACAATAATTTATAAAATAATTAAAAAATCATCACCCCCCTAATTACACAATATTTTAATAAAAACCAAGCAGGATGCTCCTGCATCACTATATGACTTCGAAATATGCGAGCACATTTACTCCTTCAATATCTACTACAACTTGAGAGAGTCTTCCTCATGACGGACCGGATGAAAGATCATAAGAATATTCTCCACTCCATCTTGATCCTAACAAAACTTTGTGGATTATGGAAATGAGAGGAACGAAAAAGAGCCAACTATCGAGATCGAACCGATGAATCATCTTCTATTGATTTTCCATTCGAAACTGAATAGTAGACCACTCAAAATTGGGCTCTACCATGTGCTGCCAAGTCTGCTTAGGTAAGGCATTCGCATGAGATCCTAGATCTAGGATAACCTGATCCATCTCATAGGCACTGATCTGAGCAGTCAAGCACATCTCTCATCCAGTTTTCTTTTGTTCTTATAGATCTTGTTGACATATTTTTTCTCCATCTAGGGTTGTTCTTTTTCCACATAGTTATCTATCAATGCTTGGAGGTTCTCAACTGCTTTTTTATTGCGCAATAGTTTGATGAAATATTGTAATAATGGATTTATTTCTTCATCTACTCCATCCACATCCATAGGTTTACATGATGTTGATGCGCTTGCTTTCGTGAACCCCTTATTTGCTTATGAAAATGTGTCTTTTTCACGCTGTAATTTGAATCCATCCTTTTTCTCAGGTGCCTTTCGGAGCTAGAGATCAGGATCTGTATTCTTTCCTTTTTCCTCACCAGTGGCTGCACCACTCCTAGTGAAAACATTCACGCTCAGTTCCTCCTCGTGCAGCTCCACTCTTACCATTTCAATATTTTTCATCGGATTCTGTGTTTTCTTTTCCTGCATCTTGGTAATTAAAATAGGCATTTTATTTTCCTGCATATTGGCAATTAAAATAGAACAATATTCAATTACATGATCAAATTACCTACAATACCTGCAATATTGTTGTGATGGATTTGGAAAGTCTCACACATAATGACCATCATCTCCACAGTTGTAGCAGATGAGTTGTCCCCTTCCTCGACCATATATTCCTCCTCTTCATCGTCCTCTAGTCTAGAATCCACCACATATAGAAAGTGATGTTGGTGAGGTAGTTTTAGCCTGCATTCTATAAAGGTCCGCTTGATCAATCATCAGATCAAAACTACGAAATTTTTTTTCATCACGTCCCAAAGATGAAAAAAATTAAAAAAAGGTTGCTTTAGCTCAGGCACATATTTTCCAATCCATGGAAAATAGTCAGTCGCATGAATACCCATAACTTGCTGAAAAATTCGCACCATAATGTAGGTGTTCCACTTGGTCTGGTCGCGCTCTTCAAGGGGCTAGGTCCTCCAACCTGCAGATAATCATTGAACACAGGACACTGATCCTTATGGTGCCCGGAAAATTTGCATCGTATGCACCATACATTTGCGCATACCTCCTTTCCCTTATCTTTGCACAGATTCTATATTTCTAGATGCATCGCTTCTAACTGGTTTTGCATCTGTTGGGTCCTGATCTTCACAATTGGTATCGGTGAAGCTTCTAACTTCATGGAAATTTATATGGCCTCGACCTGCATGGAAATATTTTGTTGACTCAAGGGTTTGCGCAGATGTGGGAGCATCATAGCAATAAACCATTCCTTGTTTTGGTTATCATCAATACTGAATCCACCATATTTTATAGTGCGCTTCAACCTTTGATCCGCATCCCATACAGATTCATTCAGTTCTTAACGAATTTATTTTAACTCAATGACACATTGTGCAAATGACTTCAACTTCTTAATTTGGTCTTTTAGCGCAGCCTTCAAATCATCAATAGTGGCATTACAATTCAATGATAAATACCTTATATACCAGTCTAGCACGTGATCTTGAAATTCAATGGCTAACTGCGCTTTCTTAACATCATCATCATTCACCTGTTGTGCTCTCCATACAACATCAGTGACAAACCAAGATTTTTATGTATCTTCATTCCCAATACCTCGAAAAGTAGGAAACTTCATGGAGGCGGCCGTATCTGCGCCTGGAGGTGGAGGTGGAGTGGATGACTTATGAGATGAGTTTGTAATTGGAGTATATGGGATTTTAATTATGGCCAACATTCCAAGACTATTCTCATCTTGCGAGACTTGTTATTCAGAGTGTGCAGATTCACCAGAGCTACTAGTATCTAATTATTCATCACTATCCAATCTACCCTTCAAAGGATTCTAATTAAACCCTTCTTCTAGATCTACGTGGTAAGTTCTTCCACTGCGTGTATTCGTGCCTCTTCAGGACATTCACTCAATATGAGTACAAAAAGTACCATGTTCACATAATAGCATCTTAATCCACAACTTCAAAGAGCGCAGGAACTTACCTTTGGGACCCTTGAAAAATCTTCGTCCATATTCAAAATAAGACAGGAATTGATCAATAGAAAAAATTTTCACAAATCCTCCCAGAATGCAATCGATCCAATGATCTACCATGTGGGTAATCTTATTGCTAGTATTTTCTAACTGTTGAACCAACTCTGGGGTCGACTGAGTGCCCGCGTCATCCTTTGCGTAGGTCTGAAATTCAGTCAATTGAGACAACCGCTCATGCAATTCAGTAGCAAAGGAAGAAAAAAAAATCTCGTGGACCTATGTATAGATATATTTTTGTACCCAATATTCAGCACATAATTTAGAACTTTTATTCTCTTGGATCGCAAATTTAATGATCTTCTTATCCAGCCAATATTGTAATTCATTCTACGTAGGATGCCAAAACATTGATTCTCCCTCAAAATGATCCCAGTCCTGAAAACGGAACCATTTTTTGGCTTGAGGGGTCCTGACCCAGGTTCGTATTTATTGCACAACCAACAAACCCTCCAACTACTAACCCTTTCAGCAGTGACCTGCTTATGTAGATCAAAGTCTCACTCGAATCCGTATGGGGGGGTGTTGGAACTAGGTTTCTGCACCATGAGGAATAATTTAATGTATTGGCCCTAAACAGACTTATAACAAAAATATAATAGATGCACACATCAACAAATCAATAGATCAAACCCTTCGCAAAATGATTCGATATATATTTGAGCACATTAATCAGATATACTTTAATCGGATCTATTTATCAACCGATATTTGTTGGAAATACTGGGGGGGTGAATCAATATTCCTTTCAATTCGAGCATTAGTTAATCTTCAATTATTATCAGTCTTTGTACAATGATAGCAGTAAACAAAAGGAACACAAATGCACACAGTTTTTAAGGTGGAAACCCTCTCCAGGACAAAAACACCTGAATGCTTTTCTAATAATTATTTAATGTTCAACTCCAATTGAAAATAAAGCTCCAACTTCCTAGAATCTAGAAAAGCATTATTCTCCAGCTCCCACTGGATGGATGCTACAACGCCCGATATTATTCAGTAGTCAACTGAACAGATGCCCCAACACCCAATGAGCTACAACTCACCCTAACACCACCCTACCACCCTGAAGTTTTCATAGGCTTGAACCTATTGGTGACTTCATGCACCAGCCTAGCACCACCCTACCACCCTATAGAAGAATAAAACAAGAATGGACTCCTGTACTAGGGAAAATGGTCCACTTTACAATGATATAGAATGATGTAGAAGAAGAAGACACACTACACCATAACCCTAACTATGACACAACCACCTAATGATGATCCTAGACCTCTTGACATTGCCTCTTCAACTCTTGACAGAGAGACACTTGTTCAATTTTTACAATGATGTATTTACAATGACTTAGTACAATGATACCTTTACAGTGACTGTATGCAGTGCTGCCCACTTGAAGTATTCATGTGATGAACTTATTGCTGTTGTTCTGCACCTTGATTTATGCTCTTGTCATGCTACCCTTTATTGCACCTTGCTTTGCTTTTCTACCCTAGAAATTTTGGTCCTTTGTAGCCCTTGACAACACATGATCTAGCTTTTTCTTGCCTTCTAGGAGCTCGATATTGAATTTCGTGTATCTCTGTTATTTCATATCCCCAATATGTGATTTTTGGTTCTGTAGTAGTCCTCTGAGTCTTCTTTCCAATTCCGTGGGTCTGGCCCAATTTTTATTCTTCAAGAGAGAGTTATTCCCAATCTCTCACAATGACCTAATTATGGATTGGCTCAATAGAAAAAACTTGTACAGTGTATCATGTGTCATTGTTTCTTCATTCATCTCTAAAATTAATAAAGAAAAAACTAAATTTTGTGCAATATCTACCACATTTTACAGAATTCCATTCCGATACTCAGAGAGAGAGTTATGACGATTTTTCCAAGGTCACTTATTTGAGATGAAGTTCAGGAGCCTGCAAAAAATAGTGACTTCCATAGATCATATCTCGGAAAATATTGTGCAACTTGATCTAAAATGTTTACAGGAGCTTCCTCGGGATTTAGTTTTTGCCTCATAAAAATTTCAGCTTTTGAACCTTCGTAGAAAAAAAATTAGAGAGAAACGTCCACAATGACCTGTTTCAGGTAGCGAAATCCCTACATAAGGAGGATATGAGGATCATAGTTTATATAAATTCTTAGGTTCAAAGGGTCTTCAACAAGTGAACGTGGGAGGGATTTTAGGAGCTTAAAAATTATTAATTATTGACTTTTCAATGACCCATGCCACAACCACATGGGGTTTTAGCCCACTAACTGGGGTTACAAACTTAAAACATGAATATCTCTCAAACCGTGAAGAATTACATGGCGTGCCATATATCAACAGAAACATCTTGACAAGTAGTACCCATAAAAAAATAATCTTGATCCATAATATAGTGCTAGGTCATGGATCCATTGATGGTAGTAATTTTTCATCAGTTTTCCCTCATGTGAAACTTGTTGATTCTCCTCTCCATGGTCTTCAGTCATGAGTCACTTTCACTCTCAAAATCATGTCATTAGGTCATAGGATGGGTCTCATTAGGTCCTAGGATCTCACCATGGTCAAATTGATGAGTCAAGTGTCAATAAATATTAGCAAGGTCATGAGGAAGTCAATAAACTCAAAGTCACCGCACTTGGAAGATCAAAGAAATATATTATTTAGTTTGATGTAATTTTCACCTCAAAACTATGTTTTGAGGTGAAAACATGATACTTTACTTTAAATTTTCATCGTTATGTAATTTTATGTCAGCATATGTAATAATTCACAATTCAGAAGCTGTTTTCTCCTCAAAGTCATCACCCTGCCTTCAGAGAGGTTTTCCACAGCATGTTCAACGCCAAATCATCTTCTAAGTAGATCCATCAGAAAGATCCCGGAAAGATCTTTCCAACGGTATCCTACACTCTCAAAACTGACTTCTAGATTGAAATTTATGCCTAAGTGAAGTAAAAAGTACCCTATACCCTTAAACTATCCATTTTCCCACCTTTCCCTAAACTTTATGTTATTAAAGTTTAATATTTTCTTTTTATAAAACCCATTTTCCCCCTTCCGATTACATAATCGCACTATTTAATCATTTAAAACACATATGCGATTTTCA
The DNA here is from genome assembly GCA_034641835.2 of Pinus albicaulis. NCBI lineage: Eukaryota > Viridiplantae > Streptophyta > Pinopsida > Pinales > Pinaceae > Pinus > Pinus albicaulis. The sequence continues at coordinate 898,809,040 of CM076578.1, read as the reverse complement.
CATAACCACTTCCCCTCCATGCAATACAACTTGATAATAAAGTTTATGTATATAAAGACCTCGCCGTTCCAAACCACTTCCCCATCCATCCCATTTAAAACCTTATGATAAAGTTTAAAAGGTTTTATATTATAAAACCCAAGTCCTTTCACTTTTCTGTCGCATCGCAACATCCATATGACGTGCCCCGATTGGCCCTTATGTTAACAAAGCTTCCGATGCGATTGACTATCCCCGATGGCAAACCCCCGATTAAACTCTCCAATGTGCATCTTGACCGTTGATCGGCCCCCCTAATCCGACAACCCATATGCGATCAGGCCCATCGCAATCGGCGATTCCATAAAATGCAACTCCCGATTAAGCGCTCCTGATTGACATTCTCTGATTGCACTCCCGCCATTGATTTGTTCATCCAATCGAACGAATGACAAGCCATCACACTTATCGCAATCGGCGATTGTATATAAGACTTTGTCCCTGCCCTCCTCCGCTCTCTGATGCCGATGGACCTACGGGTCCCACCACATAAATTCTGTTGCCTGTTCATTATAAAAATCCATTCACCTTTGTAAATCTTAAACGATGTTTTATTTCGTTTTACATAAAGAACTCGACCCCATCGCTTATCCCATCGCATCGACACTTTCCATCTGTTCTTTACTTCCGCTCCCTCTCTCGATGCCGATTACGATTATTCATATCCTGGTCCCACCATAAAATTCCTCCACCATTTTAATGAAAATCATCCATCCCTTTGTATAAAATGAAAAATCGTTTTTATTTTCAAAGGGATTTCCCGCTCCTCTATTACATTACCCATCGGATTTATGCCAATCACATCGGAGCTTTTGGGCTTTGTTTCAAAAAACATTCAACCTCCTATCTCGATTGTGATGGCACCATCGCAAACGTATATTTTTAACGTTTATTATATGACTGTATTCCCCCTCCCACCCCTTCCGATTCCCACTACGATGCGGGTCCCGCCTCCTTTCCTTCGCTCCTATTCATTCAAAAAATTGGTTTTCCCTTCATTAAAGGCATAATTTCATTTTATGTTTTTTCAAAGGCATATTATTAAAAAAAAAGTCAGTCTCCTCAAACGAGTAATGGAAAGCAATAGTCAGCTGGCTACAAAGCTAAAATAAAACAAAGATTTCTACAGCAGCATAAAGACAGGGATTTACTCCTCAAATTGCCTATTTATCATTCAACAGTGAAATCGTGAATCTGTCCAAGTAATCAAACGTAATTTCGTTCCTTCTTTAGGGCAGATTGTTGGATTTCTTTCTATGATTAGTTTTCAGTTATTCAACTATTAAAACAACTCCTCTTTTAGTGGATCTATGTTCCCACAAATCTGGTGTATTTAATGTAATTTTAAATCATTTGTAAAGCAGTCTGTAACTCAATAGTAGGGGAATAGTGTGGAAAAAAGCTCTGCGCTCCATTTTACAGTTTGACAGGGAATTAATAAGAGATGCAACTCTGATTTGTGGGATCCATTAGGGGAATTTTGAGGTCTAAAATGGGCCTCCTAAGAAAAATGTACAACCAAAATAAACTTTATAAGAACCAATAGGATTCAAGATGATGATGTCAACCATGGGGGATGATTCACCATTTTTTAAGTAAAAGGGTAAAAAGATTAAAAAATAATAAAATAATAAAACTACTTTTTCAACTTGTATTTTCAGTTTATCTCCCAAATTTTTTACTCAAATTTTGAGCGGGAGTACTCATTGGATGCAAAATTTAATTCTACATCTAAGGAGTACCCTTGTTGCATACTTTAGATGGACCCTTCTATCCGAAAAATGATAAATACATGAAAAAACGTGATTGAAATCACGTTTTTCATGTATTTCTTATTTTTCGTGTAGCATGGTCCATCAAAAGTATGCAACATGGGTACTCCTTGGATGAGGAATTAAATTTTGCATCCAACAAGTACTCCCGCTTGATATTTGAGTAAAAACTTTGGGAGATAAGTTGAAAATACGAGTTGAAAAAGTAGTTTTTTCTTTTTTCCCTCTAAAATTTGATGATGTAATCAAATCTTATTTTATTATTTCCACTATTATTTTATAATTTCCTTAGGAGGCCCATTTTAGACCTCAAAATTCCCCTAATGCTTGTGGTATGAGATTTAGCATTTGTTTCTCTCCTTTGTTTCATATGTAAATTGTTATGTTCCACCTCTCATCCATAAACATTTCCTTTTGAATGCTTTCAAGATAGAAAAGTAGAATCCATTTTTATGCTTTGCCTTGGGAAATAATTCATACTCTGTGTCTTTCCTCTGTTTGAAAAGGATCCATCCTCTAATGCCCTTTTCAGCTCCTCACCAGTCTTTCCATTCCATCCTTATTTAAATTTAATTGCTAAAATTTATTTCCTATCTTGCCCCATGAAATACCCTGTATCCTGATTTAATTCCCCAGTTTCAACTTTCCCTTTTGTCCCACACATCCCTGAAAATTCATTCATTTATTAAAATTATTTCCCATCATTATACCTAGCCTAAAAGCAGTTCATAATTGTACTTTTATTGAATATATTTTCACGGAGAGAGCCCTCTCCCCTCCTTTTAGGGCTAGCTACAGGTTGAGCATGGTTTATTTGTTACCCTGTTTTTCCCTTTTCAGCCTAGGGTCCAGATCAGGTGCTAACATCTCTGGCGACCATACTGGGGAAGCCAATCTGACTATCTGCGACCTTATATTCTCGGCACTTTGATATGTTTATTCTATTTTGAAGAAATATCGAAACAGAGGCACTGTGAAAGAGCGAAACATATTCGGGTCGTGTCAATAAATAATTATTAAAACCTTTGGCCAAGGTTAAACCTTGGTTATATAAAACACGACGGTTCTTTACAAATATCTGTTATCAAAGCGAAAAGCTTTGTTTTGTTACCGGCGGAATAATACAAGTGGTACCCATCCCTTTGAGTTAGCGCGTGGGTTAAGCACCAAACCACAGTGCCAAATCATAGTTAAGCGCGGTTGTAATTACCACCAGTGGGTTTCGGGAACCGAAACCGCCCATATCGCGCCGCTTTTGCCCCAAAGCAAAACTGCTTCAAAAAAATGCGATCCAGTGAGATTAAGGCACGTCATCACCCCAATGCCGCCTATTTCGCGCAAATTTTCTGGGTTAAACTTCTGCCGTGGAAAAAACGAGATATTCACGATGGTCGTCCGATCTAAAGAGCCTTTGATCTGACGAAAATCGTGCGCCTAGGAGCACGGGCAATAGATCAAGGTACGACCCAGTGGTTTTATGTTATTATATGTTTATTTTATTCATAAAACGGGGGAATATGGATGCGCGGGCCCCTGCTAAATTAAATATATGTCACCTTGGTAGAACAAAAGCATTCTATAGTATAAAGTTCAAATGTTGATGTTTTTAAAGGATCGTGTCATTGTTATATCATTTTGATATTACGACTGGATAAAGTCGCTTAAATATTTTTTGAGCGTATTCCCTTATATCATATATTTGCTTGAGAAGGTTTGAAATATCATTATAAAGCGAATATTGTTACACCGCTTTAGGAAGGAAATATAACTACAACCACTTATTCTTCAGTCATAATATATTTCTGCTATCAGAGTATAAATTCATATCACCCCAGTAAAATTTTTCTTGTAAATTCCTCGATTCTGGAAAATGATTTTCACAATCTGCTAGGCTGTAACAGAATTTTGTATAGTATAAATTTACACACACTGGCTTCAAGAAGGTACACAAGGGCTAATCCAGATCCAAATCCTCCCCCTGTGTTTTAAAATCCAAATCTTATCCCAAGAATTGTCAGAAGACAAGAAGGATCATTAAGTCCCAGACCTATCTTCAGATCCCATACTTGGCCTAGTGAGTGGTTTTTTGCAGAAGATATTTCTTTTGATGAGAGTTTTGAGCTTTCTTTGTTTAGAAATAAGTCTGAATCTGCACTTGATGACACAATTTTAGATCCAGAATTCCTGGTAGATATTGAAGTTCAAAGAGCAAACTCCTCAATTGATGATTATATTCCGAATTCCCATTAGTCATATATCACTGTAACTAGTATCCCTGAGCCTTCAGAGTCATCAGGAACAAAATTCCCTCCTCCTAATTCATCAGCATTCCCATCAGTCAATTCCTAGTTATCATCTCCTCCATCAACACCTCCCTTAAATCCTAGTAACACAAATAATGTTTTAAATCCTCCTAGAGCCATGGCTGCCTGGTATGCACCCCTGTTTTTACCTCAGGTTCTCAATGATATTCCTACTGACTATCAAAGTAAAATTCATATCTTTTATGCCACTCAAAGCACCATATCCCAGCAACATGTTGATAAGATGAATGACTTTTTTGATCTACATGAGGTAGAAGCAGAGAATGTAACTACCAAGTTGTTTGTTCAAAGTTTTGGAGGTGAAGTTAGAAAGTGGTTCAGAGCCTTACCAGCAGGCTCAATTCTCACTTTGCAGGAGTTGCACACACAGTTATTAGACTGGTGGGAGGTAAAGAAAAACCCACTAAAAATTTTGTCTGAGTATGAAAATATTCAAAGAAATGTGGGTGAAACTGTGGAGGACTATTGTTTAAGATTCAATGTTGTATACAATGCCATTCCAGCTAATCTCAAATCTCCTGTGGGATTAGCCTTGCTGAAATTTCTAGATGGTTTCGATGCTGACATGGAATATCAGCTGCGTGAAAGAGATCCTTCCTCACTTGAAGACATGCAGAAGATAGCGGTAAGTGTGGAGGCTAATCTGCTAGCCAAAAGAGCGCGAACTAGAGCTAAAAAGAGAGTCATGGTGAAAGAGGAAGCCTCTCCTTCAGATAGAAAAATGGACACCTTGATCCGAACAGTTGAAAATATGGTTGATCGACTAACCATTACAGATAGACCTGAACCTCAAATGAGAAACCCGAATTTCAGAGGACAGCAGCCGCAATTCAGAATCAAGCAGAGAGAACAGAGGGCACAGGACCAAGCGCCACCACAGCAACAAATCAAAAATCCATTACAACAGAACTATGTTCAGGGAATAGACACAGATGAGGATGATGATCCTCTAATTGAAGCAAATCATTTCTTCACAGCTGATGGTGCACCCATATTTCTCACAGAAAACGAAGAATACACAGTGGCGACTCCAGACATTCAAAAAGATGAAGATTTCATTTTGGCCAATGATACAGTATTAGAAGAAGAGTCTGATGACTACCAGAGAGGTTTCATGAATGCCTTGTCAGAACAACAAAGGCAATATTCTCTGAGGAACAGAGATGTTACAATCAGTCCCATTCAGAAAAGAAAAGAGCTCCAGATGAAGAACGATGCTCAGAAAAAATGGAAAGAACCGACCAACCCTCCCTCCAGCAAAACGCCTTCAGCAATTAACACAACAAATGAAAAGAACCATCAGAATGTGGAAAAGGAGAAAAAAGAGAAGAAATACCCTCCAGTTAAAGAGGTAGAAAAAGCTCCTTCTTTTAATTTGGAGAATGAAATTTCTAAACTGAAAGTGTCTATGCCCCTGACTGAGTTGGTGAAAATAGTACTTATAAACACCAAGTGTCTAAAGTCTTGCAAATAGACTCTGTTTATGATATGGTTAATGTTGAAGATGATTACCCTAAACTTATCTTTGGTCTAGCCTCAGAAGATCAATCTAAAGAAAGTGAAGTCCCTCCCTTTTACCTGAGTCTTAGGTTGCATGAGTTCATCTTGCATAATGCTATGTTGGACTCTGGAGCCTCACATAATTTGATGCCCAAAGCCATCATGGAGAAGTTAGGCCTTGATATTACTCGAAAATAGCATGATTTGTATTCCTTTGACTCAAGTAGGGTCCATTGTATTGGTCTTATCAAAGATTTGGTGGTGTCTTTAGATCAAATCCCAGCCAAGAATGTTTTGATGGATGTATTTGTTTCTGATGTCCCACCACAATTTGGAATGCTCCTATCTAGGTCTTGGGGTGAAAAAATTAAGGGAACAATGCAGCTTGACTTCTCTTATGCCACCATTCCCATGTTCGGCCAGTTGAGAAAACTATATAGGGAGAAGAAAATGAAATATATGATCACTAGCAAAGACAAGCCAATATATCATCCCATTAATGTTGTCCACACAGATTTAGATTCCTTTGTCTTATATTCATATGGTGGTTTAAATGATGTGAATGTTCAGTTGGTACAAGTAGATGAAATACTTGAGATTTCATAGAATTTTAGAGAAATCCTCAAAAATGAAAAAGAGAAAGCAGCAAGCACTTCTGAGCCTCCTGCTTGCCAGCAGCAAAAAGACAATGAAAAACCAAAAGTCAGCCAAGGTAAAGAAGAGAAAGAAACAAAATTCCAGCATCTACAAGAAGAAGAATAAGGCCTATGGAGCATGGATTTTGATGGAGTTGTTCGTAAGGATGGAGCTGGTATTGGAATATGGATTTGGAGCCCTGTTTTCCAGCCTAAAAAGGTTCCCAGAAATGTTAGAGTATGTGCTTATAAGTTGGCTTTTGACTGCTCTAACAATGAAGCGGAATATGAAGCTTTGATTGCAGGTCTCAAAATTTTGAAGAAGCTGAATGCAAAGAGGATTTCTGTGTATGGCGACTCCGAGTTAATAATCAAACAGGTGAAAGGAGAATACCAAGAAAAGCATCCGAGATTGAGGGCATACAGAAATGCAGTCTTGGACATCCTGAAGACATTCTCTGAGTACACTTTGACAGCAGTACCCAGGATGCAGAACATTATTTTTTATTCTATTTCCACTACCGCAAGCAACTTGAAGATCCCGATGAACTCCAGTAGCAAGTTTGAGATCTATGTCAAACATAGGCCTGTTGTTCTAGACAATTTAAGATATTGCCAAGTGTTTTGGGATGATAATGAGATTAATGCCTTTTTGCAGGGTGATGGAAAATTCAAAGACACTCCAATAGAGGGTGAGTATGAGGTTGATGAGCAGGAGATGGAAGCAAACTAGATGGAAATTTTGCAGCTGAAGGATAATTTAATTCCTAGAGGTCTCATACCTCTGGAGGAGATTTTTGATCAGGATGATGTTGCAAAAAAGCCAAGCTTGGTGCCCACTGAGAAAGGAGTTGAAGATGTGAATCTTGGAATAGCTGACCAGCCCAAGTTTGTGAAGTTGTCAAAGGTATTGTCCCCTGAGGTAAAGGAGAAGTATGTTAAATTTCTTTCTGAATTTTCTGATGTGTTTGCATGGGATTATTTAGATTTGAAAGTGTTGATAAGAATATAATCTAGCATACTATTCCTATCAAGTCGGATCAGAAGCCATTTAGACAGAAGCTGAGAAGAATCAATCCCAAGCTGCTACCATCCATCGAAAAAGAGGTAAATAGGTTGTACAAAGTTGGTATTATTGTTCCTATTAGATTTTCTGACTGGATTTCAAATTTGGTCCCGGTACGTAAGAAGACCAGAGAGATAAGATTGTGCATAAATTTTCGAAATTTGAATAAGGCATCCTTAAAGGATAATTATCCACTTTCGAAGATGGACCATATTCTGTAGAGAGTAGTTGGAGCATCTAGGATGTCACTACTTGATGGCTACTCAGGTTACAACCAGATCTTGGTGCATGAGAAGGACCAAAACAAAACTACCTTCACAACATCCTAGGGAACCTTCCAGTATGCTAAAATGCCATTCGGACTGAAGAACGCTGGAGCCACTTTTTAGCGAGCAATGGACATTGCTTTTTCCAATGAAAAATATGTTTTTCTTGTTGTTTATTTGGATGATTTGACAATGTTTTCAGGTTCAGATGATGATAATTTGCACCATTTGAGAGTTGTTTTTCAGTGATGTAGAAATTTTGGGATTTCTCTCAATCCCAAGAAGAGTCTCTTTGCCATGGATGAAGGCAAGTTGTTGGGGCATATCATCTCTAAATATGGTATCCGCGTCGATCCATCTAGAGTGGAGGAAATTTAGCACATAGATCTTCCACGAAACAAGAAGGAGATTCAGGCCTTTAATGGTAAGATGAACTTTTTGCGCCGATTTATACCCAATCTGGCTGAACATATAAGAGAAATGAATAACATGTTGAAGAAGGATAGCACTTTCAAATGGAGTGAAGAAGCTATCAAGTCATTCAATTTGGTAAAGTTTTCTTTTTCCAATGCCCTAGTTTTGATTAGTCCCAACTATACTCAAGATTTTATCATATTTTCATTTTCATCAGAGCATACTATGGCTGCTGCTTTAATGCGAAAGAGAGATCAGGTTGAAAATCAAATTGCCTTTTTCAGTAGGACTATTAGAGATGTTGCTTTAAGGTATAATATTATTGAAAAGCAAGCATTGGCTCTTATAAAGGAATTGAAAGATTTTATACTCTATATTTTGCATTCACATACTAGAGCATACATCCCTAACACAGCAGTAAAGGATGTGTTTGTGCAATTTGATCCAGAAGTTTGAAGAGGTAAATGGATAGCAGCTATGTTGGAGTACGACTTGGAGATCAAACCCACGAAGTTGATTAAAGGCCAAGACTTGGAAAAATTGATGGCCCAATCAAATCTGCGTGTCCTGGACATAAACCTCATAACAACAATGTCAAAGGAGGAGGATGAAGGTTTTCTTGTCCCAATTTTAGATATTTTTCTACAATCCCCTTGGTATTCAGATATTTTTTATGTCCTTCAGCATCTTTCACCACCTCCAGGCATGTCTAAGAGCAAAGGTAGATCTCTGAAACTTAAATCTACAAAATATTTCATTTTAAACAGTGCTCTGTACTGGAAAGATCCAGGAGGTGTTCTACTCAATTGTTTGGTTGAAGAAGAAGCTCAGAAGGTAATGCATGATTTCCATGAAGGTGATTGTGGCGGTCATTTTTTTTGGAAGACTACAACTAACAAGGTATTAAGAGCAAGATATTATTGGCCCACGTTATTTTCTGATTTATACAAAACAGTGATGAATTTTCATGAATGTCAAATTTTCCAAGGGAAGAAGAAATCGCTTCCTCTCACTTTAAAACCAGTTTCAGTGAACGCTCTCTTCCAGCAGTGGGGACTCAATTTCATAGGAGAAATCCATCCCGCTTCATCAGTGCAGCATCGATGGATCTTAACAAGAACAGATTATTTTACTAAAGGGATTGAGGTTGTCCCAGCCAAGAAAGCTATAGACACGGTAATTATTCAATTCTTAGAATCGAATATTTTATCTTTTTTGGCTGCCCTTATAAACTTGTGACAGACAACGCAGCAGCGTTTAGATCCAAGAAGATGGTATATTTCTGTGACAAATACAACATCACGCTAGGCCATTCAACAATGTATTATCCACAAGGCAACGACCTAGCAGAATCGTCGAACAAATCGTTGATAAATATAATTAAGAAAATGTTGGAGGCAAACAAAAGAAATTGGCACTGAAAGCTCATCAACGCACTATGGGCAGACAGAGTTAGCAGTAATAAATCCATAAGTATGTCGCCTTTTGAATTGGTTTATGGTACTGATGTTTTCTTTCCTACATCTCTTACAGTCCCAATTATGATATTATTGCAAGAAGTTGGCAGCGAATATGATGAAAATCAGCGAAGGATCAATCAGATTATCCACCTTTAGCAAACAAGAGATGAAGTGTCACAGAATGCGATTCAGTTGCAGGAGAAGATTAAAAATATCTATGACAGAAAGACCAAAGCAGAAAAGTTTCAGTTGGATGATGTAGTGTTGAGATGGGATTCAAGAAATGAAGACAAAGGGAAGCATGGTAAGTTTGACAACCTTTGGAAAGGACCATATAGGATTTCGGCATACATGGGAAAAAATTCCTTATTGCTTTCAAAGATGGATGGCCAATATTTCCCAGGAGGAGCAGTGAATGGTAGGCTTTTGAAGCACTACCATTGTTGAAGATTATGGATCAGAGACTATGTCACAATCATTGTATATACCATGTTATTTTTTATCAGAGTTCAAGTACACAGTCATTGAAGTTTGGGGCTCGAGGTGAAGGCTATAAAACTTAAATGATATGTGTATGGTTTGGTTTTATTTCAATTTTCAGTCTTAGTCTTGAGTCAGAGTCAGTTTTCATTGTGTCAGTTTTCAGTATTTTTGACTCCATGCCCAATGGATAAGGCTACTTGGTCTACGGTGTTCTTGGCACCTCCAAGGAGCTACCATCCCCATTGGAGCCAATGTTAGTGTTACTCTAGTCATACTGCCATCAGTGATCAAAGTTTGTCTTTTTCATTTGCATATTTTGAGTCCCATACCAATAAATTTCACCATTCCGCTAGGTCATGGATCGATTGATGGTAGTAATTTTTCATTAGTTTTCCCTCATGTGAAACTTGTTGATTCTCCTCTCCATGGTCTTCAGTCATGAGTCGCTTTCACTCTCAAAATCATGTCATTAGGTCCTAGGATCTCACCACGGTCAAATTGATGAGTCAAGTGTCAATAAATATCAGCAAGGTCATGAGGAAGTCAATAAACTCAAAGTCACCGCACCTGGAAGATCAAAGAAATATCTTATTCATTTTGATGTAATTTTCACCTCAAAACTATGTTTTGAGGTGAAAACATGATACTTTACTTTAAATTGTCATCATTATGTAATTTTATGTCAGCATATGTAATAAGTCACAATTCAGAAGCTGTTTTCTCCTCAAATTCATCACCCTGAATTCAGAGAAGTTTTCCATAGCATGTTCAGCACCAAATCATCTTCTAAGTAGATCCATCAAAAAGAGCCCGGAAAGAGCTTTCCAACGGTATACTACACTCTCAAAACTGACTTCTGGATTGAAATTTATGCCTAAGTGAAGTAAAAAGTACCCTATACCCTTAAACTATCCATTTTCCCACCTTTCCCTAAACTTTATGTTATTAAAGTTTAATGTTTTCTTTTTATAAAACCCATTTTACCCCTTCTGATTACATAATCACACTATTTAATCATTTAAAACACATATGCGATTTTCACATAACCACTTCCCCTCCATGCCATACAACTTTATAATAAAGTTTATGTATATAAAGACCCTGCCATTCCAAACCACTTCCCCATCCATCCCATTTAAAACCTTATGATAAAGTTTAAAAGTTTTTATATTATAAAACCTAAGTCCTTTCCCTTTTCCGTCGCATCGCAACATCCAAATGATGCGCCCCGTGTTGTGTAACCAACTCCAAAAAGAGAAGAAAAGAGATATCAACGCCTTAGAAATGAGCCACTTCGAGGGGGCAACCTCCAATACATTACATAAACCCTCATGAGATATAATATGACCTAGATATTCCACCTCTTGTACTCCAAAGAAACATTTGGATGTTTTTGCATATAATTGTTTCTCCTGCAATAGTTTGAGTACCCTGTCAACATGTTCAACATGATCCTTCCAAGACCTACTGTAGATTAGTATATCATCAAAAAATACTAGCACAAATTTTCTAAGGAAGGGTTTGAAAATGGAATTCATCAACCCTTGAAATGTAGAAGGTGCATTGGTAAGGCCAAAAGGCATGACAAAAAATTCATAATGACCCTCATGAGTTCGAAATGTTGTTTTTGGAATATCTTGATCTTCATTCTAATTTGATGATATCCTCGAACGAAGATCCAACGGTAAAATAAATTGCTCCATGTAATTCATCCAATAATTCATCAATCACGGGAATGGGAAATTTATCTTTAATGGTGAGCTTATTGAGCTCCCTATAATCCAGACACATTCGCCATGATCCATCCTTCTTGTGTACCAATACTACTGGAGCAGAGAAAGAACTTTGACTAGGTTGAATTATACCCGCCTCTAACATTTTTGTAATCATACATTCAATTTTGCTCTTTTGGAAGTAAGGATATCTATAAGGCCTGATGTTTGGAGGAACATTTTCTGGAATCAAATGAATAGCATGATCATGATCACGAATAGGTGGGAGTCCTTTGGGAGTTTCAAACACCTTGGAATGATTGTCCAAGACTTGTTGGAGATTTGCAGAAATAGATGATTTTGATGTCGGAAATTCTAGTGAGCATAATTGTGCAATTACACCTCGTTTTTATTTCTTTAGAAGCTTTTTCATGACATTAGAGCTTATTATCCTTCCCGGCTTCCCTTCAATTCCCTGTAATTCGACTTCCTTTCCTTCTGAAAAAAATTTCAAGAATAGTTCTTGAAAATTAAAAGCTATCGGCCCCAAAGAGTGTAACCATTGTACTCCTAGTAAAACATCAGCACCTCCCATAGGAATGGAAAGCATTGGACTAGTCAATACATATTCCCCCATGGTTAGCTTGATATTATGGCATTTTCCAGAGCAATTTATAGTTCCTCCATTTGCAACCATCACTTGACATTCTGGTGCTGGGTATAGGAAACAATTTAATTCCTTGGCTACCTTACAATGAATAAAATTATGGATGCTACCTGAATCAATCAACACTATTACCTTTTTCTTCTTGATTTGTCCTTGTATCTTGAGAGTTTGAGGAGTGGTAATTCCTGCCGGTGCATTACACGATATGGTCGGATTCATTTCTTCCTCTTCTAGAGTTGGTTTCTGGTGTATATCCTCTTCTTGTTCATTTTCTTCTTCCTCTTCACAATCTATGTAAAATAATTTCTTCTCAGCACACTTATGACCTTTAGTGTATTTTCTATCACAACTGTAGCAAAGCCCTTTTGCTCTTTTTTCTTCCAATTGTTGTGGTGTCAATCTTGTAGGTTGTGGAAATCTAGGCGTAGCAACACTTCCTTCTTTATAGAATTGAGTGGTAGGCTTCCTTGTCCCCATAATTTTACATTCAACTTTTCTTGCCAACCTGAATGCCTTCTCCAATGAATCAGGCTCCAAAACACGAACTTCATGTTGGATGTTATCCTTTAGAGTGCCTATGAAGAGATCAATCCTGTGTTCCTCTGGAATATCAGTTACCCATATATTCAATTTTTGGAAGTCCTCAATGTGTTGCCCCACTAAACCCTTTTGTTTGAGATTTATCAATTGGCTAAAGAAGGTGTTGCTCTTTGTATCCTCATAATGTGCTATCATTTCTTCCATAAAAATTGACCAAGTGACAATTTTTTTACGGGAGCAAAGCCATCGATACCATACAAATGTATTTTGCTCTAAATGTAAAGTTTCAATGCGTACCTTTTGTGTTTTTTGCACGTTATGGAGATCAAAATATTGCTCCATCTGTAGTATCCATGTTACAGGATCCTTTCCATCAAACTTCCTCATATCCATTTTTGGAATATGGTGGTTCTTCCTGCCAGCATTAGAGTTTATCAAATCACGATTAACATTTATTTTGTTCTCATCATGAGGTTCTTCTACTATATTTTCACCATTAGGAAACATTTCTTGTATCAACTTTGTCAAACCTTCGATGTCTGTTTTTAGATCATTCTTCATGTTTTCCATCTTAGCTTCCATGCCAGCTTCCATGCCATCCATCTTAGCTTCCACACCATCCATCTTAGCTTCCACGCCTTTCTTCAAAACTTCCATTTCATTTTTTGTTGCTCTTTGCGAGAGTGAAATTTGTTGCACTTGCTCTTGTAATTTTGATAGATCATGTTGAAATTCTTCATCTTCATGAGTCATAGTAGAGCCTTCTGAAGGCTTAATGGGTGTTGAATTATTTTTACAGGGCATATTTTAGAACCCAATACTGATATCTATTCTACAATATTCCCTTGGAATCAATTCAAATTGATTCTTCTAACAAGAGTTATGCAATTCGGAAAAAAAAAAATACACACCTTTTTCTTGATTTTGAGGAGCTCGATATTGAAATTGGATTATATTTGTGATTGCATCACTTCAATATTTTATTTTTGGTACCAACGTAGCCCTCTGAATTATCTTTTGAATGCCATAGTTCTGACCTGATTTGGATTCTCCAAGAAAAAGTTGTGTCCAATCTCCCACAATGACCTAATTATGGACTGGTTCAGTAGAGCGAACTTGTGTGACTTGTCACGTGTCATTGTTTCATCCTTCATCTCTGAAATTGATAGAAAAGAAACTACACTCCGTTTAATTGTGACCAATTTTTACATCACTCCAATCCGATGCCCAGAGAGAGAGTTATTGAACTTTTCCCACGATCACCTCTTTGAGATGAAATTCAGGAGCTTGAAAAAGCACTACCTTCCACAGATCATATCTCCAAAAATATTGCAAACCAAGCTCTGAAATGTTTTGAAGAATTTATTCAAGATTTCAACTTCATACCATAGGAATTTAAGATTCTGAACCTTCGTAGAAAAAACATTATAGTTAAAATTCCACGATGACCTGTTTAGGAGCCTGAAAAAAGACCTAACTTCCACAAATCATATCTCCGAAAATATTGCGAACCAAGCTCTGAAATTTTTAGAAAATCTTCCTCAGGATTTTGGCTTCGCATCCTAAAAATTTTAGCTTCTGAAACGTCGTAGAAAAAAATTTATAGCGAAAATGCCACGATGACCTCTTTGGAGCAGCGAAACCCTAGAATCCAAAGCTCTGATACCAAATGTTGTGTAACCAGCTCCAAAAAGAGAAGAAAAGAGATGTCAATGACTTAGAAATGAGCCACTTTGAGGGGGAAACCTCCAATACATTACATAAATGAACAATTCTTGGACGATACAATTTACAAAACCTCCTTTCTATATATAGGAGTCCATGGGGCCATAATGTAATCCTAGTGGGCCACAATGTAATCCTAGCCGACCTAACAATAATAATTTAAGGGCACAATAATAACAAAATGGGGGTTAAAAGGGTACAATAATAACAATAAGGGGGTTACACTAACAACAATAAGGGACTATACTAGTAATATAGGGACCTAACACCCCGATTGGCCCTTATGTTAACAAAGCTTCCGATGCGATTGACTATCCCCAATGGCAAACCCTCGATTAAACTCTCCGATGTGCATCTTGACCGTTGATCGGCCCCCCTAATCTGATGAACCATATGCGATCGGGCCCATCACAATCGGTGATTCCATAAAATGCAACTCCCGATTAAGCGCTCCTGATTGACATTCTCCGACTGCACTCCCACCATCGATTTGTTCATCTAATCGAACGGCTGACAAGCCATCGCACTTATTGAAATCGGCGATTGTATATAAGACTTTGTCGCTGCCCTCCTCCGCTCTCCGATGCCGATGGACCTATGGGTCCCACCACCTAAAGTATTCTGCCCGTTCATTATAAAAAGCCCATTCACCTTTGTAAATCTTAAACCATGTTTTATTTCGTTTTACATAAAGAACTCGACCCCATCGCTTATCCCATCGCATTGACACTTTCCATCTATGCTTTGCTTCCGCTCTCTCTCCCGATGCCGATTGCGATTATTCATATCCCAGTCCCACCATAGAAGTCCTCCTCCCTTTTAATGAAAATCATTCATCCCTTTGTATAAAATGAAAAATCATTTTTATTTTCAAAGGGATTTCCCGCTCCCCTATTACATTACCCATCGGATTTACGCCAATCTCATCGGAGCTTTTGGGCTTTGTTTCAAAAAACATTCAACCCCCGATCCTGATTGCGATGGCACCATCTCAAACATATATTTTCAACGTTTATTATATGACTGTATTCCCCCTCCCACCCCTTCCGATTCCCACTATGATGCAGGTCCCGCCTCCTTTCCTTCGCTCCTATTCATTCAAAAAATTGGTTTTCCCTTCATTCAAGGCATAATTTAATTTTGTGTTTTTCAAAGGCATATTATTAAAAAAAAAAATCAGTCTCCTCAAACGAGTAATGGAAAGCAACAATCAGCTGGCCACAAAGCTAAAATAAAACAAAGATTTCTACAACAACATAAAGACAGGGATTTACTCCTCAAATTGCCTATTTATCATTCAACAGTGAAATCGTGAATCTGTCTAAGTAATCAAATGTAATGTCGTTCCTTCTTTAGGGCAGATTGTTGGATTTATTTCTATGATTAGTTTTCAGTTCTTCAGCTGTTAAAATAGCTCCTCTTTTAGTGGATCTATGTTCCCACAAATCTGGTGTATTTAATGTAATTGTAAATCATTTGTAAAGCAGTTTGTAACTCAGCAATAGGGGAATAGTGTGGAAAAATACTCTGCGCTCCATTGTACAGCTTGACAGGGAATTAATAAGAAATGCGGCTCTGATTTGTGGGATCCTTGTGGTATGAGATTTAGTATTTGTTTCTCTCCTTTGTTTCATATGTAAATTGTTATGTTCCACCTCTCATCCATAAACATTTCCTTTTGAATGCTTTCAAGATAGAATGGTAGAATTCATTTTTATGCTCTGCCTTGGGAAATCATTCATACTCTGTGTCTTTCCTCTGTTTGAAAAGGATCCATCCTCTAATGCCCTTTTCAGTTCCTCACCAGTCTTTCCATTCCATATTTATTTAACTTTAATTGCTAAAATTTCTTGCCTATCTTGCCCCATGAAATACCCTGTATCTTGATTTAATTCCCCAGTTTCAACTGTCCCTTTTGTCCCACACATCCCTGAAAATTCATTAATTTATTAAAATTCTTTCCCATCATTATACCTAGCCTAAAATCAGTTCATAATTGTACTTTTATTGAATATATTTTCACAGAGAGAGCCCTTTCCTATCCTTGTAGGGCTAGCTACAAGGTTGAGCGTGGTTTAGTTGTTACCCTGTTTTTCCCTTTTCAGCCTGGGGTCCAGATCAGGTGCTAACACATTGGATGCAAAATTTAATTCCTCATCTAGAGAGTACCCATGTTTCATACTTTTGATGGACCCTACTATACGAAAAGTGAGAAATACATGAAAAAACGTAATTGCAATCATGTTTTTCATGTATTTCTCATTTTCCATGTAGTTCGTGTTGAGCTTCAAAGATGTTCTTCTCTTCCACCACATTCCACTTCATTTCCTTTTTCCATTACTAATTTCAGGCTTAAATGATCAATAAGATTAGTTAAAATTGCTTTGATATTGTATATAATGTCTAACTTGCTATGTTTTCATGATTTCGTTATTGTAGTACTTTTTGACTACACCTATCTACAGAATGCAGACATTCTGTAGCTAGTTGTCGATTCTGCAGCTGCCTTCATGTCTATGTAGGTTCCAGATGTCATCTCAGGGAAAAAAACATATGGTCGTATTCCACATCATTCCCTCATCATTTGTTGCTCCCCACGAAGTTTGAGTTAAAGTATCAAAGCGGTTATGCACGAAGAATAGAGGCAGTTTCCTATCAAAAAACGGACTCTACAGATGTCCGCAGTAAAGCACAAGACTGTTAATAAGAGTTTTAATTTGATTTTGAATGGGAAAGACACTTATCCCTATTTTTCTCAAGAAGTAGTTATGTAATTTCATTATAAGTATGACTCGGGAGACCGAGAAACTGTTGGTTAGATTTTGTTTTTGGTGGCTAGATCTTAGAAGTTCGAAACACTCTGTTTTGAAGTTATTTCTCCTTTAATGAAAGAGCCATCATTTTATTGCACGAGCTGAGTTAATCTTGAGCAGATCCGCGTGCTGATCGGGTGGTAGAGGGCCCCTACTGCCCGTGAAGCGTTATGCATTTGGTTTAGATAAGTAGCCGTAGCTTTGTTTCATTCTCAATTTAAATAGTTTTCTGAACTTTGCTTACATTTCATACTACAGTTTAGCTTTGTTCTCATGAAGTATTCCAAAATATCACTAATCCGGAATGAGGCATAATTGTAGCAATTTAGAACTTTACGTTTTTTGTGTTCAATTGTAATTAGTTGTTACAGCTAGTCCTATTCTCATTAATCTCTTCCAAAATACCACTAACTCTGGATAAGACTTAGTTGTAGTGTTTTGGTTTACCTGCGTATTGTTATGTTTTTATGCCCATTTTCACTGAATGATACAGCCAGACTTGTTTGTACAAACTATTCCAAAATATCACTCATCTTGAACAAGACAGGGTTGTAGTATTTCATAGAATTAGTTGCATTTTAGCTCAGTCAATACTCTGGAGGTAGATGTCATTCTATTTTAATTTTGTCGCTATATTTCAATCTTGATAATGGTACTCTAGTTTAACTTTGTTCACTGTATTAGTATCATTCTAGTTCAGCTCCAATTCATTTCAAGTTAGATAATAGCACTCTAGTTTAGTCTTAGTTCACTGTATTAGCATTCTAGTTTAGTTGTTATCCATTGCATTTTAAATTGTATTAGTTGTTAAATTTAGATACCACGGTCTTCATTATCTACAAAAATTCTTTTGTTCTAACTTCATATTAATACATCATCATCTGGACAGAAGCTAGTAATATCAGTTTAAGGCCTTGAGTATTTTTCAACCTTTTCACAATTTCACAAACAAGCCTTCTCTCAAAGACTTTTCTAAAAAGAAATCTATAACTTTTGAATGAGGCCTAGTAGTGCTAAGTTGAGTTGCATAATAGAATTAGAGGTTAGTTTAGAGTAGAAATCTTATTGTGCTACAAATGTTCTTTTCCAATTATGTTCCAATAAACCTTTAACCATGGATGAGATGTTGTAACATTGTAAGTTGATTGTTGACTTAGGAAAACCTCAATTGCACTAAAAACTTATCCTTTTCTCAAGCTATTCCAACATATCTCTAAATGAATGAATTGGATGAGTTCATGATATGGGTTACTGAGTTCATGTTGTGATTTGTTTCTTTTCTATGAGTCCTTATCAAGCTTTGCATTTTCTGTCCTCTAGTGCACACCTAGTTTAGAATAGTTTCACTCTGTTTTAGTGTAAGCTTCTTAGCTCTTTTTCAACATAAAAACCATAAAACCAAAAACATCATAAAAACACTAAACACGACGCAGTGAGAAACAGATACCTAGGCACATACAGTGCACCACACTTCAGTAGTTTACTAGCCATGGTTGACAATTAATGACCTCAATTTAGGAACACTAGGTTGAGCACAAAATTTTGGCGCCGTTGCCGGGGAAGTGTAACTAGGTAGCATTGTTTCTTATCGCCCAAAAATAATGATATGCGTAGAGAAAGAGACTCAAGGGGTAGGTTCATAAGAAGTAGAAGCTTGATTCCTAGAACACCACTTGTTTCACCTAGACCAAGAGCCAATACACTTCCAACTCAAACCCACATTCCATCCTTTACTGATCCTAGACTTTTAGAAGACTTAAGATCAGATATTCCATTAGAAAGACCTTCCACTTTACCCACTGAACCTGTCTTAGAAGGAGATTCAGGAACCCCTGCTAGGGACATAAACTTTTCAACTTCTACAGAAGAATCAACTATGGCAGAAGAGGGGGGAGGAGGATTTTTTAATGGAGAACACACACTATTTGGAGGGGGTAGAGGTAGAGGTAGAAGAGAGATGGGAAGCTCTTTTGGGTTTCCTATAGTAGATGAAGAAACCAATGCAACTATGAAAAACATTTCACCCTCTGTCCTTCCAAACTTTTATGGACTTAAAACTGAAGATCCTGAAACCTTCCTATTTGAATTTGAAGTCCTGTGTATAACTTATGACTACTTACAAGATGCTCAAAAACTTAAACTATTTCCTTCAACATTGAAAGGAGCAGCATTGAAGTGGTTTATGAGTTTGATCAACAGTTCTATTAGGACATGGGAAGACATGAAACAAACATTTCTAGAGAGGTATTTGGATTATTGTATGCCAGTCAATCATAAGGAGGAAGTGTTTAAGATGTTACAAAAAGAAGATGAAAACTTGGAAGATTTGTTGGAAAGATTTCATTACAACATCAAAAGAGAAAAAATGGAAAACCTAGACCAAGACACTTTGAAAGCTCGCTTATTGAAAACAATTAGGGATGAATGGTTAGATATCCTTAACATGATGGGAAAAGGGGATATATCTCATCTCACATTACCTGAAATAGCTGAATTATGTATCAACCTTTCAAGAGGGAAATCTAAAACTGTAAAAGGACCAAGAGACCATGCTCTTGCAAGGGCAAGTAAGTCTGCTTCTGGGACAGTAAGTAGGGCAGAAATAGGACATATGCTTGATGAGTTCAAATCTGATATCTTGGGGAGTCTTAGTGAACAAATAGACACCCTTAAGTTACAAAACAAGCAAAAAGCTGAATATGATGCCTTAGCAATATTTTGTCCCAAATGTAGAAAGAAACATGCCCTGAGAGAGTGCCATTTGGATGCCAAAGTTGTGGAGACTTGTGTAATTTGTTTAGAAAAACATGAGACCAAGAGTTGTCCTTCACTTCCTGGTCTTAAAGCTGTCTTTCAAGAAGATACTCCTACAAGTTCCACAGAATCTCTCAATTTTGTCTCTAGAAGGCCTTGGCAAGGACCTCAAACACAAGGATTCCATGATCAAATGTATAATCAACCTCCACCAAATTGGAATTCTTGGCAGCAACCTTGGCCCCAATTTCAAAATCAATCAAAAACTTGGGCGCAAGGAGCACAAAATCCCTATGGAAGATACTCTCAGTATTACCAATATCCACCATCCTATCCACCATATCCACATTTCTCTCCTCAACAAAATCCTCAAAATCCACAACATCAAAATCAACCACTTCCATTACCATTTCCTCAGAAAACAAATCAGTTGCCTGCCCAACCCATACCAAACCCCAACAATAAAAATCCTCAGAACACATACATGATAGAAGGCCAATAGTTTCCAACTTATTTGATCACTCCTTTAGACCTTAGTGATGTTCTACTTAGGTCTAGAAGAATACTTGAAAAGAGGAAACCTTCTGTAATCATACAAGAGCAAGACAATTTTGAGGAAGATTCTCTACGGGTAAATAAAAGTCTTGAAGAGAACACAACTTTCCAAGACTCAAACATTGAAAAATAAAAACAAAAAGAACCAATAATTTCAACTCCTATATTAGAGCATCCATCAACATCCACTTCTACACCTCCCTTCCCAGAAAGATTACAAATTGATAGGGGTGTAGAAAAACAAATTATGGTGCCTAATTATGATTTCCTAGATGAGCTGAGAAATGTTTGTATTAATATCCCATTATTGCAAGCCATCAAGGAAATTCCAATCTTAGCAAAAACAATAAAGGAGTTAAGCATGAAGAAAACAAGAAAAAGAATAAGAGAGATAAAGAAAATTCAACTGGTAGGAAAATTAGCAGATATCATGATGGGTAAGATTTCTATTCCAAAGTATCTAGACCCAGGAAATCCAGTTGTCAAAATTCACATCAATGGAATTGAGATCCAAAACACACTCATTGATTTAGGAGCAGCAATCAATATCATGAGTAGACAAATCATGGATAAACTGAAACTTCCTAATCTTCTTTTTACACCCACATTATTACAATTAGTAGACAGATCTGTGATTAAACCTGATGGGGTAATAGAATACATTCCAGTGTCCCTATATTCTTGGGAGTATCCTGTGGATGTTATGATCCTAACTCCTAAGAATAATCTAGGAGGACACCCTATTATATTAGGAAGACCTTGGTTAGCTACAACTGATGCTTTCATTAGTTGTAGATCCGGTGATATGTATATCTCTGATGGTAGTTCAACTAAGAAATTTACCTTGTACCCTCCAGCAAGAACAATTACAGAATTAGATGATACTCAATGGATAGAGGATGAAGAAGACTTACAACCTCTCTTCACAATTTCATAAATTAGTGAACATAGCCAAATTCTAAATACCTTGGAAAACTTTGAATCCTCTTCGGAATATAAACATGAACAATTTCAAGAAGAATCCAACATTGAGTTTTTTTCATCAAGGCAGATGTCTCTCTATTCCATGGATAAATTTGGCAGCTCTATAATTGAGATATTTCCAGGAAAAACTTTAAACATAAACAAGAACCTAGAGAGATCTCAACAAGAAGAGCTAGTCAAGATATTACAGAGACATTCTTCTGCATATGCATGGGAGTACACTGATATGAAATGGATAAGCCCCAAGACTTGCACTCATCACATCTACATAGAGGAAAATTGTAGACTAATCAGACAACCTCAGAGAAGGATGAATCCAAATCTTAGGGATATTGTTAAAGAAGAATTGCAGAAATTATTGAATGTCAACTTTATCTATCCTATTTCAGATAGTCAGTGGGTTTCTCCTTTGGTAATTGTGCCAAAGAAAAATGGTAAATGGAGGGTATGTATTGACTACCGGGAATTAAACAAAGCTACTCTTAAAGATCATTTTCCCTTACCCTTCATAGATCAGGTGTTAGACACATTAGCTGGCAAAAAGTACTTCTCATTTTTAGATGGGTTTAGTGGTTATAGTCAAATCCAAGTAGCACTGGAAGATCAAGACAAAACCACATTTACCTGTCCTTGGGGTACCTATGCTTACCGAGTATTGCCATTTGGACTATGCAATGCACCTGCAACATTTCAAAGGGCAGTACTAGGAATCTTTTCAGATATAATACATGATTGTGTAGAGGTATATATAGGTGATTTCACAATTTATGGAAACACATTTGAAGAAGCCTTAGCAGACTTGGAAAAAGTCTTAAAGAGATGCAAAGAAGCAAATATTTCACTAAGTCATGAAAAGTGTTTCATGATGTTTACTGAAGGAATTGTTTTGGGTCATCACATTTCAGGGGATGGGATTAGAGTTGATGAGTCAAAAGTTGAAATCATCTCTAATTTATCTATTCCAGGTTGCCAAAAAGATGTTAGGAGTTTTCTTGGATTTACAGGATATTATCGAAGGTTTATAGAAAACTTCACCAAGATAGCATCTCCACTTTTCAAATTACTTACCAAATATTGTGAATTCAAGTGGAATACCAATTTCCAGTTAGCCTTTGAGACCCTGAAAACAAAAATATCTGAAGCACTTATTTTAAGGGGACCTAACTGGAATCTACCTTTTCATATTTCAACAGATGCCTCAGATACAGCTCTAGGATCAGTATTGGGACAAAAAGACCTGATTCCTTATGCCATCTACTATACCAGTAAAAATTTGACTCCTTCAGAGTTAAACTATAATGTAACTGAAAAAGAGTTTTTAGCTGTTGTTCATGCCATAAACAAATTCAGACACTATATAACAGGCTATGAAAATTTTGTTCACACAGATCACTCTGCAATTAGATATTTAAAGAACAAATCAATTACTAATGTCAGAGTCATAAGATGGTTATTGATTTTACAAGAATTCAACATTACCATTCTAGATAGGCCTAGAAAACAAAACACAGTAGCTGATTTCCTATCTAGACTCCAAAAAATCCAAGACAATACCCCAGTTGAAGATCAATTTCCTGATGAATATCTTTTTGCAATTTCTACTCAAACTCCTTGGTTTGCTGACATTGCTAATTATTCAGTTTCAGGGAAATTTCCTTCAATAATGAATGCAAGAGACAAAAGAAAAATCATTTATGACAGTGCAAAATATTCATGGGTTGCTAATGAGTTATACAAGACAGGTCCAGATTTTATCATTAGGAGATGTGTTTAGGAAGATGAGATACCTGAGATTCTCAAAGCATGTCATGATGAACCTTGTGGCAGACACTTTCCTGATAAAAGGACAGCCTATAAGATCCTTCATTTGGGATATTATTGGCCATCCCTTTTCAAAGATGCTAAAGAGTATGTTAAAAGGTGTGACAGTTTCCAAAGGGTAGGGAAACCTTCTCCTTCAGGTGAGATGCCATTGCAGCCTCAGGTACATATTGAACCTTTTGAAAAATGGGCTTTGGATTTTGTAGGACCTATTAGTCCTCCATCAAGAAAAAAGAAATATATATTAGTTTGCACTGATTATGTTACTAAATGGGTAGAGGCCAAGCCATTACTTTCTGCCACTGAAGCATCTGTAGTTAATTTTCTTTTTGAGGATATTTTTACTCGTTTTGGTGTCCCAAGGGAAATTTTTACAGATCAAGGAGCTCAATTTACATCGAGGCTAGTGGAACAAATGATGGAGAGGTACAAAATCAGGCATAGAAAATCTACTCCTTATCATCCACAAGCAAATGGTCAAGTGGAATCTACTAATAAGGTCATTGAAGGAATCCTAACAAAGATTGTCCATTTACATAGAAGAGATTGGGTAGATAGGCTTCCTGAAGCCTTGTGGGCCTATAGAACTACATGGAGAAACACAACAGGCCATACTCCTTATGAACTTGTTTATGGAAATCAAGTTTTGTTTCCCATAGAGTTCCAGATTCAAACTTTCAAAATGGCAGTTCAGCTAGGACTTGATCTATCAGAGGCACAAAAGCACAGATTGGAGCAGATTAATGAATTGGATGAGATCAGACAAGATGCAGTTCAGAAAATAAGTATAGTCCAACATCAAAGGACTAGATGGCATGATAAGTACATCAAGGAAAAGAAATTCAAAGAAGGTGACTGGGCTCTCTTGTTTGATTCAAAGTTCAAGGATTTCCAAGGTAAATTCCAAACACATTGGCTTGGGCCATATGAAATTATAACAATTTTTGACAATGGAGCAATAAAAATCAGGACAATAGATGAAGAAGAGGTCACTTTTCTTGTGAATGGTCATAGATTGAAGCTGTATCACAAACCACTCTCAAGAGAAGAATTTGTCAAGAGATTCCAGGAAAACAGTGATGTGAAGTTAATGAAGAATTTTTCTTCTTCATCAACTTAATTAAATTTTCTGAAGTCAGATGATTAAAAAAAGAACAAAAAAATAATAAAAAGAAAAGAAAAGAAAAAAAAGTATAAACATGAAAACCAATCACTGATTGGCATGTTTATACAGAAAAGGTGGAGTGAAAATCAAAATCTTTCTGACACTCTAGCTTTTCAAATCTGTTCTTTCTGCAAGCAGTTATTACAAAATCATAAGTGCACATCCATTTCACTTATGATCCATCTCACTCCATTCATCCATACTCCATTTCATTCATTCATCCACACTTCATTCATTTCACTCCATGGTCCACCTCATTTCCATCCTAGATTTTTAAGTTTGATGTTTTTCTACAATTGAATAATACACATCATGAATTGCAAGCTACTTTTCATACTCCACTCCACTTCATAAGTTGTGATCCATTTTACTCCATTATTCACTTCATTCATATTCCATTACACCATATTTCATTATCCATTTTCACTCATTCCATACAACATTCCATTCATGCTCCAAACCATTCCATTTCATGTTTCAAGTCTTCTACAGGTACATTCTGCAATCAGTCAGACATTCTGCAGCTAATCAGAAATTCTGCAGCCATACAGACATTCTGCAGCCAGAAATCCTGAAGGCACTGTCCAGTAATTATTTGATCTGCAACAAAATGATCCTGCATATCCATGACAACAAGCAAAATCAATGGAGTTATGAAGACTCAAAAATTAATGATTTTCAGGGGAGAACAACGCATATGAAGATGACAAAAATCTGAGGAAAGGCAAAGGTAAAAGTTATGAAATTATTATAATGACAGATCATGAAAAATTTTAGTATAGTTAAGTTATGTATAATTCAAAAAGTTGTTTTAATTAATTGTGTTGATCATGCCTAACAAACCTCTCATAAAAACTCTGGATAAAATTCCTTCTATTCCGCCATTCCAAATCCCATATCTAATCATCATTTAAAAACTTAACGGTTAAAGTAATGAGGTGATTGGATTAGTCACGTCACTAGGCCAAAGCATTTAATGATGATTTTGAATTTCCTACGAAATATCTCCATGGTCTTTTCTTTCAAGATATTTCCCAACTCATTAATTCATTTACAGCACCCTCACCTCATTATACTCATTTCGTAACCACTCCATATAATTCTTTCCCGTAGCCAACTCTTAACCATTTCGGTTTGTAGAACAGAGGAAGCATCTGTGGGGCAAAAACATCTCTTTAAAAGTGATTTTCACCGTGAGCAAAGGAGCAGTAATTTGAAGATTGGAAAGAAAAAAACTATGGGTCTCATAGTGAGGACTGAATTGGTTGGAACTAAGTACTTGGAGGGGTATCCACAAATCATAGAAATGTTACAGCAAGCCGAGTGGTTGCAATTTTTGGAGAAATTTATTGGTTTTCACAAAGAGGTGACTAAAACATTTGCAAGGTCCTTCAATGGAGCCAAGGTCGAAATAGGAGACATTAAATTCACTGCTACAGAGGCTTTCATTGCAGAGGCAACGGAACTACCTAGACAAGGAGAAAGTTGGTTCAAAAATAGATAATTCCATAACGAGACATGGAAGCAAATACTCAAGTCACCAGGTATGGATGTTTCTATTTTTAAAAAGGGTATTCCTAGCTCGGCATTAAAGAATAAGTGGAGGAACATGTTACTCATTTTGCAAAAAATTATCACTTGTGAAGGTAGATTTTGTACCTTCTATGTTTACCATATTCGGTTAATGATGCATTTCTTAGAAGAAGAAATCAACTTGCCCTTTTTCTTGCTTCATAGTTTAAAGAAAATGGCCTCAAGTGTTCAAAAGAGAGTTCAATTTTTGGAAACAACCTTATACCACCATGGTTTAGTCAAAATATTGATTGAATATCATTTGAGAAAAATGGGAGATAATTGGGATGAGTTCTTAGTGAGAAATCACTTTGAAGAACCCAAGGAACCTCCACCTGAAGACAAATCTACAAAAAGAAGCAGAAGATGGAAAA
This sequence comes from Pinus albicaulis, assembly GCA_034641835.2. Lineage (NCBI taxonomy): Eukaryota > Viridiplantae > Streptophyta > Pinopsida > Pinales > Pinaceae > Pinus > Pinus albicaulis. The sequence continues at coordinate 898,782,399 of CM076578.1, read as the reverse complement.
CCTCCAAAACTGAAACTGAAACTGGTAAAACAATACAAGAGGATAGTGAAGGAATGATTTCTGAGAAATTGGCCCAAATTAAGAAGCAGCTTAAGAAAGAGAGGATAATAAGGAAATCTTCCAGAGAAAAAGGAGAAGGGCCATCTCAACCAAGACGGAGCCACAGACTTAGAGGGATACTAAAGAAAACAGAGATTAGACAAAACGGAATTATAAACATTGAGGATGAAGAAACACCTGAGCATCAGTATGAGGAGGGATTTGCTGAAGAAGCTCCTGAAATAGACCCAGCACAACAAAAAATTTACAATTATGTTGAGACACTAGAGAAGAGAGTTTCAGAAAGTAAAGACAGAACTCCTAGTCCACCAAAATCTGCAATTGATATCCTAAGAAGAGATAAATATGAGTTAGAAGTACTCAATAGGCATATCAAGAATGAGAATGAAATTCTAAGGGAGCAGATTAAGCTGAAAACTGATATGAACTCAACTCTGTCTCTACAAATGCAAAAGTTGTATAAGGCTAGTGAAAAAATGAAAAAGAAAAATAGAAGGTTAACCAGGGCACTCACAAATTTGAGATTCAAGTTAGTCATAAGGAAGCCCAGAAGGCCATTGACTGCCAGACAAAGCAGAAGAAGAGGGTTGGATGTCCTTGCAGAAGTCTCAGATTTCATGGAATAGTTGCATGAGGACATGCAAGAACCTAGCAATGGGGGTATGTTGAGCTTCAAAGATGTTCTTCTGTTCCACTACATTCCACTTCATTTCCTTTGTCCATTACTAATTTCAGGCTTAAATGATCAATAAGATTAGTTAAAATTTCTTTGAGATTGTATATAATTTCTAACTTGCTATGTTTTCATGATTTCATTATTGTAGTACTTTTTTACTACACCTAGCTACAGAATGCAGACATTCTATAGCTAGTTGTCGATTCTGCAGCTGTCTTCATGTATACGCAGGTTCCAGATGTCATCTCAGGGAAAAACACATATGGTCGTATTCCACATCATTCCCTCATCATTTTTTTCTCCCCACGAAGTCTGAGTTAAAGTATCAAAGAGGTTATGCACGAAGAAGAGAGGCAATTTCCTATCAAAACACAGACTCTACAGATGTCCGCAGTAAAGCACAAGACTGTTAATAAGAGTTTTAATTTGATTAGGAATGGGAAAGACACTTATCCATGTTTTTCTCAAGAAGTAGTTATGTAATTTCATTATAAGTATGACTCGGGAGACCGAGAAACTGTTGGTTAGATTTTGTTTTTGTTGCTAGATTTTGGAAGGCTGTAAATACTCTGTTTTGAAGAATTTCTCCTTTAATGAAAGAGACATCATTTTATTGCACGAGCTGAGTCAATCTTGAGTAGATCCGCGTGCTGATCCGGTGGTAGAGGGCCCCTACTGCCCGTGAAGCGTTATGCATTTGGTTTAGATAAGTAGCCGTAGCTTTGTTTCATTCTCAATTTAAATAGTTTTCTGAACTTTGCTTACATTGGATACTACAGTTTAGCTTTGTTCTCATGAAGTATTCCAAAAGATCACTAATCCAGAATGAGGCATAATTGTAGAAATTTATAACTTTAAGTTTTTGTGTTCAATAGTAATTAGTTGTTACAGCTAGTCCTATTCTCATTAATATCTTCCAAAATATCACTAACTCTGGATAAGACTTAGCTGTAGTGTTTTGGTTTACCTACGTATTGTTATGTTTTTATGCCCATTTTCACTGAATGATACAACCAGACTTGTTTGTACAAACTATTCCAAAATATCACTCATCTTGAACAAGACAGGGCTGTAGTATTTCATAGAATTAGTTGCATTTTGGTTCAGTTGAAATACTCCGGAGGTAGATGTCATTCTAGTTTAATTATGTCACTATATTTCAAGCTTGATAATGGTACTCTAGTTTAACTATGTTCACTGTATTAGTATCATTCTAGTTCAGTTCCAATTCATTTCAAGTTAGATAATAGCACTCTAGTTTAGTCTTAGTTCATTGTATTAGCATTCTAGTTTAGTTGTTATCCATTGCATTTTAAATTGTATTAGTTGTTAAATTTAGATCCCACGGTCTTCATTATCTACAAAACTTCTTTTGTTCTAACTTCATATTAATACATCATCATTTGGACAAAAGCTAGTAATATCAGTTTAAGGCCTTGAGTATTTTGCAACCTTTTCACAATTTCACAAACAAGCCTTCTCTCAAAGACTATTCTAAAAATAAATCTATAACTTTTGAATGAGGCCTAGTAGTGCTAAATTGAGTTCCAGAATAGAATTAGAAGTTAGTTTAGAGTAGAAATCTTATTGTGCTACAAAATTTCTTTTCCAATTATGTTCCAATAAACCTTTAACCATGGATGAGATGTTGTAACATTGTAAGTTGATTGTTGACTTAAGAAAACCTCAATTGCACTAAAAACTTATCCTTTTCTCAAGCTATTCCAACATATCTCTAAATGAATGAATCGGATGAGTTCATGATATGGGTTACTGAGTTCATGTTGTGATTTTTTTCTTTGCTATGAGTCCTTATTAAGCTTTGCATTTTCTGTTCTCTAGTGCACACCTAGTTTAGAATAGTTTCACTCTGTTTTAGTGTAAACTTCTTAGCTCTTTTTCAACATAAAAACCATAAAAACCAAAAACATCATAAAAACACTAAACACAACGTAGTGAGAAACAGATACCTAGGCACATACAGTGCACCACACTTCAGCAGTTTACTAGCCCTGGTTGACAATTAATGACCTCAATTTAGGAACACTAAGTTGAGCACAACAATAGGTTCCATAAAAAGTATGCAACATGGGTACTCCTTGAATGAGGAATCAAATTATGCATCCAACTAGTGTCTCCACTCGAAATTTGATGCATAATTTGAGTAAACCCATAGAGTGTCTCCAACTAGTATCTCCACTATTATTTTATAATTTCCTTAGGAGGCCCATTTTAGACCTCAAAATTCCCCTAATGTTGTAGCCACAATTTCACCATACCTTCCTTTCCTGATTTCAAATTTTGTGGAGTTGAATAGTATTGTGTGTCCTTGATCACACATTTTTCCAACACTGAGCAGATTGTGATTCATGTTTTCAACCAATAGAACATTCTTGGCTAGAGCATATTTGCTTCCGAGAGTGACGGTACCTGATCCTATAACATTTGAAGATCCATCATTTCCAAAGGACACGGTTCCATCCTTATTCTCTTTCAGAGATACAAATTTATTTCTATCTCTAGTCATATGTGTTGAGCAACCGTACCACACATCATTGTTGTTTTGAGCCTTGAGAGCAACAGAAATATTATCATTCTTCTTCTTCTTCCATGTTCGTTCGTTCTGTGGCTTCAAATATTTTTCTGGAGGATTTTCAAGTTTGCAGTCTCTGGCTATGTGTCCAAAGTTCTGACATGTGTAACATTCCATATTATTTCTTAAATGTTCAAATCTATTGATGTTTCATTGAGCCCTGGGAGGTTCATATTTGATAGATCTCCTGGAATTATATTGGCTCCTAGGGTATGTGCGACATTCTACAGCTTTATGACCAAATTTTCCACATGAATAACAATAGCCATGAAAAATATGTTGGTACCTAGATGAAAATCTTCATCAACGAATCATCTTCCAAGGATTTTCTTGTGAATCTTGTTCAATGAAGTCTACATGCATGTAAGATCTCATAAGTTCATTGTATTTTGTTGTAGAAGGTCCTGCATCTTCTTCTTTGTAACCGAGGCCAGTTTCATCGTTGTAAGATCGTTGATTGTTGATGAGTTCTTCCAATTCCCTTGAGTTGTTGGCATAGTTTTAGACAATTTTTCCCTTCTTCACTTCCTTACGCAACGAGACTACTTATGCTTCTAATGCTTCCCATTCTTGGTCGCTTTCTTCCAACTTCTTTTGAAGTGACTCTTCAATACATTTTTGTTCTTCAAATTCAATTTTGAGACCTTGAACTTGTTCTTAAAGATTATTGGAACGGATCTTCTCTGCCTTGAGCTCTTTTATAAGCTTGATTGTCTTCTTAGAAAATTATTCTATGGTCATCCCTTCTTCTTCGTTGTTTTATACCTCTTGTTTAATGTGCTTGGCGATAAACAATACTCTCTCATTGGCTTCTTCTTTGATGTCATTTTCTTCATCGGATGATGAGCTATCTTATTTAGAGAGAAATTTCCTTTTAAATCCTTTATTTTTTCTTTTCTTGTTGATTTTCTTAAAGCCTTTCTTTTCTTTTGATTTTCCATCACTTCTGTTCGGACATTTTTCTGCGAAATGCCCAACCTCACCACAGTTGAAACATATCAATGGAAGTTTACCCTTGAATTTTCCCTTAAAAATTTTAGTTTTCTCGTAAAGTAAGCATATTCTCCATCTGAAAGACCTTCTTCATCATCTTCCTTTTCTTCACACTTGCAAGTGCAAGTCTGTTCCTTTAAAGTTTGTTTCTCCTTATTGGTTTTCTTAGATACAGTGAACGCAGTTTCTAGATGCGAAGTACCCTCTTCTTCATCAAGTCTCATTTCATATGCTATGAGAACTCCATGGAATTACTCTTTGTTGAGTTTGTCCAGATTTTCACTATATTCTAAGACCGATAGCTTTGGGTTGAATCTCCCTGGTAACGTTCTAAGAATATTTCGCATAATAGTCTTCTCGTCAACAGGCTCTCCCAATCCTTCCAGAGTGTTGGTTATTTCATCAATGTGTTGGAAGTATGCAGCAATGTTGTTATCTTATTTCATTCTGAGTTTCTCAAATTTTGCTCTGTAGATTTTAAGCTTTGCTTCTTTGACATTTGAGTCACCTGCATATATATTCTCAAGCTTGTCCCATACATTTTTGGTGGTTTTACAACCCAACGATAAGCAGATTCAATAAGTACACTGATAATAATATTCTTTTCTTTTGCATTATTTACCAAATTATTATTACCTTGTTCATATGCAGTTGATGTAAATCCATTTTGAACAGTGTCCCATACTTCATAACCTTGCGCCAAGAGATAGACCTCCATTCTTCCTTTCCAGAATGCATAATTATTTTCATTGAACAAAGGTGCATAATTCTTGGTATGCTCCATGACCTCCTTCCAGCTATTAAACTGTTATTGAAGGAACCAAGCTCTGATACCAATTGTTGGAAATACTAAGAGGGGGGGTGAACCAGTATTCCTTTCAATTAGAGCATTAGTTTTTCAATTATTATCAGTGTTTGTACAATGAGATTAGTAGACAAAAGGAACACAAATGCACACATTTTTTAAGGTGGAAACCCTCTCCGAGACAAAAACCACCTAAATTCTTTTCTAATCATTCTTTAATATTCAACTCCAATTGAAAATAAAGCTCCAACTTCCTAGAATCTAGAAAATCATTCTTCTCCATCTCCCATTAGATGGATGCTCCAATGCCCGAGATTCTTCAGTAGGAAACTGAATAGATGCCTCAGCACCCAATGAGCTACAACTCACCCTACCACCACCCTACCACCCTATAGAAAAATAAAACAAGAATGGACTCCCATACCAGGGAAAATGGTCCACTTTACAATGATATAGAATGATGTAGAAGAAGAAGACACACTAGACAATAACCTCAACTATGACACAACCACCTAATGATGATCCTAGACCTCCCAACACTTCCTCTTCAACTCTTGGCAAATAGACACTTGTACAATTTTTACAATGATGTATTTATAATGACTTAGTACAATGATACCTTTACAGTGACTGTATGCAGTGATGCCCACTTGAAGTCTTCATGTGATGAACTTATTGTTGCTGTTCTACACCTTGATTTCTGCTCTTTTCATGCTACCCTCTGCTGCACCTTGCTTTGCTTTGCTGCCCTAGAAAGTCTGGTCCTTTGCAGCCCTTGAAAACACATGATATAGTTTTTTCTTGCCTTGTAGGAGATCGATAATGAATCTGGTGTATCTATATTATTTCATATCACCAATATGTGATTTTTGGTTCTGTAGTATTCCTATGAGTCTTCTTTCCAACGCCACAGGTCTGACCAAATTTGGATTCTTCAAGAGAGAGTTATGCCCAATCTCTCACAATGACCTAATTATGGATTGGTTCAATAGAGGGAACTTGTACGGCATGACACATGTCACTTTTCTTTATTTGGCTTTAAAATTGATATAGAAAAAACTACAGTCTGGGCACTATTTTTTACTTTTTACATAATTCCAATCCGATACTCAGAGAGAGAGTTATGACTATTTTCCCAGGGTCACTTATTTGAGATGAAGTTCGGGAGCCTACAAAAACACTGACTTCCACAGATCATAACTCTGAAAATATCGCGCACCTTGATCTGAAATTTTTATAGGAGATTCCTTAGGATTTAGGCTTCGCCCCATAAAAATTTCAGCTTTTAAACCTTCGTATAAAAATAGTTAGAGAGAAACTTCCACGATGACATGTTTTAGGTAGCGAAATCCCTACATAAGGAGGATATGAGGATCACAATTTATATAAATGCTTAGGTTCAGAGGGGCTTCAACAAGTGAACATGGAGGGATTTTAAGAGCTTAAAAATTATTAATTATTGACTTTTCAATGACCCATGCCACAACCCCATGGGGTTCAAGCCCACTAATTGGGGTTACAAACTTCAAACATGAATATCTCTCAAACCGTGAAGAATTACATGGCGTGCCATATATAAAAAAAAACATCTCAACAAGTATAAGCCATAAAAAATATCATTGATCCATAATACAGTAATTTTGTAGGTTAAAATTACCATGCAAGATCGGGGTAGCTCCTGGTGCTACTTAGGTTGACATCAATGACAACCACTGATCAATAGTATTCACACCCAATGTACTTCATTCCTTCACGCAGATGAAATTAACCATAAACATAAGTAAATATGCAATAAGATAACATATTTATATCTTAATGCAATTAATAGATAAAAAACACAGGAAATTGCATAACAGTCTAGGTTCACCAAAACATTCTTCTTTATTAAGAGATATAGAAATTTCAGTACATTCAGTCCTTCAATACAATCTATCCTTCCACACATACAACTAGCGGAGTCCACACACAGCCAGGACTTAGGACTCCGCACACACATGCATCAAGAGCCTTTCTACCCAAAAACCCAGACTTAGTTCAAAACCTTAAGCAACAATCATCACAAGATAGCAGATCTCTTTTCATGACTCGATCCTTACATATTTATAATAACTTGATGCGCAGATACCATGGTTTAATACTATGGTTTTAGACTCATGGTTTTTCATTTAAACCCATTACATTTATTGAGGGACTTTGACCCACCCCAAAGCGCCTTTGACTCTTTTGTGCGACACGCACAACAAAACTTAACCAAAAAGGCACTCCAAGGGACCCTGCTCCAACAATATTCCAGATCTACAAAGCCATCGTCGTGATTAGAAACATTATCAATAGTAAAAGTTGAGGAAGTATAATAAGATGATCATGGATAGTTGTTCTCATCAAAATGAACATATATTTGGAACAACACTTCCTTAGAGGTAGGATCAAAGACACTATAATCCTTCATTTCCTCATAGTAGCCAACAAATATCAGTTAATGAATCTAGTTTTCCATGGCTTTGCACTTTTCATATGGAATTAATTCCCAAGCAGGAATACAAAATAACCTAAAGGAATAAAAATTGGGATTCTCATATGTCCAAGCTTACACTGGACTCATGTGTTGAATTTCCTTATGAGGCATTTATTTTGAATATAATTGGTAAAATTCACTGCTTCAACCCAGAAGGAAGGTGACATGTTCTTGGATAAAATCTTGCAATTTTCCATCTCTTTGAGTGTTCGGTTCTCCCTTTCAACAACACCATTTTATTGAGGGGTGTAGAATAATTTTTTGATGAATAATGCCTTGTTCTCCATATAAATATTGAAATTACTTATTGAAATATTTAACCCAATTATTAGTGGGTAGCTTCTTGATGGAGCATGATGCTTGTTTCTCAACAAATCTTTTAAAGTATTAAATGTTGCACAAACTTAACTCTTGTATTTGAGGAGGTACACCCAAGAGTTCCATGTGAAATCATCAATAAAGGTTAGTGCATATTTGGCCCTTGAAAAAGAAAGAGTTTGAAATGACATTAAATATATATGCACCAAATCAAAAGATGCAATTTTCCTTGAATTTTTTTTTTTAGGAAAGGGCTCTTGGTGTTCTTTTCCAAGAGCACAACCTGCACACACCCCATCAGGGTAAGAAACTTTTGGAAGACCGGAAACCAAATTTTGAATGAAAATCTACTACAAATCTTTAATTTAGATGGACAAATATTTAATACCAAATCTTATTAAAAGAATCAACATGAAATAAAAAAAAAATCCTAGGAAGGCTGAAAGTTAACAAACATATATGATTTGAAGGCATTATCAAATTGACCAATAGTAGAAAAAACTATTAGATCATGTAGTTATCAACTAAATACCTAATTTGGAGAAAATTTAATTGTTTTCCAATCACCAAAATGACAAATCTAATAAATGGATAATAAATTTGTAAATATCTCAGGGACAAGAAGTACATTATTAATGCACCCATTCGTTAAATACAGATTATTTTCCCCCAGTACTTTAATATAAGAAGATTCTTTTAGTGAAATGTTGTTATGGGATGTCAAAGGAAGTAAATATTGACAAGGAGTCATATGATGTGATGCTCCCTGATTAAGTATCCAATGATATGTAGATCTTCCTAGAGATTAGGCCAATAAAGCATGTCTTTTACTTGTTGAAATATTTCAGTCATTCATGGCATAATCTATAGCTTTAAATTTTCATAAATTTGATAGAAATCACAATTTCTCAATAATTTGAAATGAAAACAAGAGACAAAATTCTACTCTACTAATCTGTGAAATAGAAATCAGAATTTATAACAACATGCATAGACATGCAACAAGAAAAACCACAAGTGCACAGTGATTTCTAGGGGAACCCAACTAGGAAAAACCCCTCAAGAATTTTTGCATTAATCACTTGAATACATAAACTATTACCATTTCTTTCCCCATATCTAAGCACAACCTGTAAAATAATAATTGTTCTCTCCACTGAATGAGAGCCTCTTGTAGACACTTAGCCAATTTATGCCTCCTCCAGCCTCCTATTTCCCTGCAAAAATATTTTCTAAGTTGACCTCCTAAGAAATAGGAAAGGCCCCTATTTCGTTGTACAATTCCTAAGGATTGATCAACTACCTACATGAAAAATTTTGTACACTCCACTAGTATACAAATAATTTTACATTAGCCTTAATTCCTCCACTCCAGCTGAGGAATTAAAATTTCATGCATGCATGAGCCATTTTGGGTTGATTGATCAATTAAATTACATATCTCTAAGTTATATTGTTGTCTCATTGTACAACTTCCCTTCAACTGTCTCTGTTAATTGTCAGAGGTCAATTAACTGAGTACAACTGAAAATAACTAAACTAGATTTCTAAAATTTAGCAACCAACGCATGCATGACTGAACTCCAAGTCCACTAACTTGAATTTTTTGATCTAACTATGTGACAAGAGCCATGTTACACTAGTTAAATCCCTCCAAGTTGTCATGTTGATGTGTAAATTTGATTTACTCAATTTTACTAAGGCTAAAGTCAAATTGAGACCTTCTTGCTACACTTTATAACACTCCCTCTTAACAAGAAAGGAATTTTTCACCACCCCTATCCAACACCTTAGAAAGTACTGTATCACTACCTTTCACTATTTTTTTTTCTACTGCAACAACTGCAACTAATAAGCATTAAAAAAAACCACTAAATCAACTATGTTTATGTAATTGTCTACTAGGAAAACACACTGATGTTGATTTTTCATTATGCCTCCTGCACTGTTATCAACACTTCTTTATGCTCCTCAACATCTGACTACATCAAATGACACAAATCATTCTGCTACTGAATATTGTGGGCTTTTGTGGCAAGGTAATGATCCATGAGGAGGACACCTCATAGGACCCTTCCCAAATTCCTTGCAACTCTAGGACTAAGGCTCTAAATCTCCCCACCTCACTCCTTGAGGTATAGATGCATGCATGTCGAAATAAAATATAGTCATATTGTTGTTGCTATTGTTATATTGTTTCTTCCACAGTACTACTGCAACGACTACAATAATGAGTCTGATATCCCCAGATACTGAATTACTAGCTTCTAGAAGGTTTCTCCCTTTAAAAATAGACTTCCTTTGGGTCTCAATATTCTCGTGGGAAATCTCTTTGCTCCTCAATCTTCCAATATCAATGATCAAAAATCATTTTTGTATCACTAATAATTGGCTCATTGATATTCCCACTAGTAGCCTTCTAGCTCCATTAAGAAGTCTGCACATAGGGTTTGATGGATCTTCCCTGAAGTAGGGCTCCATAACTATGCTTCCTGACAACTCATTAGTTCTTCAATGATAATTTTACATGAGGACTTCAAGGACTTACCACTTTTCAATATTCTAGCTTCTCTAGAATGCTACTCCTAGGGCACTTGTGATGATCCTAAATATGGTTCGATCTCATAAATTATAACATCCCAAATCTGAGGAAAAAAAATACTACATTGAAGCTGCAAATTCAAAATTCCAGAGGGTCAGATTCGAAATATTAGTTCTAATGTGATTTCAAGGCTCTGATACCATTTAGAAAATTTATAGAAGTTGTAACTACTCAAGAATTCGAATTAAAAACAAGAGACACAATTATACTATATTAATCTATGAAATAGAAATCACAATTTAGAAAAACATGCATAGATATGCAACAAGAAAAACCATAAGTACACAGTGATTTATAGGGGAATCCAACTAGGAAAACCCCTCAAGCCTCTTTGCATTAATCAGTTAAATAGATAAATTATTAAAATTGCTTCCTCCATCTCTGAGCAAAACCTACAAAATAATAATTGTTCTTTGTGTTGAATGAGAGCCTCTGGAAAACACTTAGCCAATCTCTAACTCCTCCATCATCCTATTTCCTTGCGCAAATTTGACCTGATTTGAGCTCCTAAGCAATAGGAAAGGTCTATATTTCCTTATGAAATTCCAAGGATTGATCAATTTGTTACATGCAAAATTATGTACACTCCAGTAATATACAAATAATTTTACATTAGCCTTAATTTCTCCACTCTAGTTGAGAAATTAGAATCCCATGCATGCATGAGCTATTTTGGGTCGATTGATCAGTTAATTGACATATCTATGAGTTAGACTGTTGTCTCACTGCACAACTGACCTTCAACTGACTCTATTAATTTTTAGAGGTCATTTAAATAAGTACAACTAAAAACAACTAAACTATATTACTAAAATTTACCAATTAAAACATGTATGATTGAACTCCAAGCCCACTAACTCAAATTCGTTGATCTAACTGAGTGAAAAGAACCATGTAACACTAGTTAACTACCTCCAAGTTATCCTGCTAATGTGGAAATTTGATTTAATCAATTTGACTAAGGCTAAAGTCAAATTGATATTTTCTTGCTACACTTTCTAACACAACTTTTCCCAACATTTTGCTTCAGTATGCCCAGATTTTCCAACAAAGGAACATGTTTCATGTTTTTTCTTCTTCTTCTCCTTCTATTTCTATTTCATTTTCTTTATCTTGGATAAATATCCATTAGTCTTGGAATCTAGAGGTGGAGGTGAAGGTGGAGACTTAGCCTTTTGTTGAGGGTTGGAGGGAATCTCACGGGCTTGAACATAATTTTCCTCTGTTGGAACTAGACTGTGTCCTATCCTTGGTGGTGTTAGCATAGTTCTATGCTTAGTCATTTGTCTCTTAAATTTTTTGTTTTTAGGATTAAAATTTGTAAATGTAAAAAAAAAACTAGAACACTGCCGGAACTTTCAGTAGTGTCTGTTTTAGCCCTGTTGGACAGTCTATTTTAATTTTTTTTAATGTATGTTTTTCCTTTACCTGATGCTACTGAAAGTTCCAGTAACCAACCCTTTAAAAATAAAAATAAAAAAATGCATCCACTTTTGAGTTAGCCACGTGTTCCCATCATCAATAAAGTTTTAAATATTTTATCCTGATCCATGGCAAATGATGGGAAAGGTTTACGCTTGAATGATTTCAAGTTAAGTTGTGGTCATACGTGGAAGTGTTAGGTGTCAATCCACAGTTAAGAAGAACCAAGCGTTGTTTGTCCTCTCTATCAGCCCGAGTCATTGTATCCGCATGTCAAGGTGCATATTTATTATCAGAAATAATTCGTGGATCTACAGTTTGATGTGATGACCGTTTGGTTAATCACACATGGGCACTGCTGGAATTTTATGCCTACCATAAAATATGATAGAGGTGACTTCCAGCTCCAATACCACTCAGTTCCAGCCACCTGTAGTGGATAATTTGAAACAAATCAATAAACCAAATATATCATGAAGTTTTTTATACAGTCAAGGGAATTTCCCATTATGAAAATATTTTATGCATGGATAAGTGAACCAGCATACCATTTTAAATCGCCGAAAGAAAAGGAAAGAAATCAATTTTTGAATTTGGTTGTTGGTGAATGAGCAGTTCCAGTGAGTAGCTTGAAGAGCGAGGCCCAGTTTTTAGACAGTTTGCATTGAAGATATAGCATCACCTATTAAGTAATATTTCCTAATCTTGACACCTATAAAATTATAGCAGACAACCTTCTTTATTGTTGAAGATGACTAAGAAAGGAGGAAAAATAAAATGTGTTGAACCTCAAGGAGCTGATTTAATAGATTCAAATCTGAATGTGAGGATGTTCTTTGTATAGGCTGGGTGGTATCCATTTTGTTCAAGGTTAGGAAGCTCTCATCTAGGAGTAGCTAAGGAATTTTCCCTCTCATTCGATGGACCAGAAGCAAATGTTTATGGCCTCAGATTGCAGGTATCGACATAATCTATTACTGAAGCTTTCCACCTCCCATAATAAGGAGAAAAATGGTTCAAAAGCCAAGTTATCACTAGAGGAGAGGTAAAAGGATGTCCCAGTGAAATATCTTTTTTCCTATTAGTTATATTTTTGAACAACTCAATTTTCAGAATGTTTAAGTCTTCACAAAGTTTTTCAAAGTATCTTGTTGTGAATTTTTGAAAAGGAAATAGAGCACTACCGGAAATTTCGGTAGCATTATAGTTTTTGTGTAGTTACAGGTTTTTACCAGAAGTTCCAGTAGCATCTGTTTTAAATGATTTTTGACAGCTATCATCAAAATTTTCGAGCTATTCCAAGAATTATAAGGACTCATAATGATATGGACATGTCAAGTGATGGTTTATAATTGGTTTTGAGGTTTTTAAAAGTCACATTTAATGAAGACACATGGGTTTTAAAGAACCAAGGTCATGGAGAGACAAATCAACAAAAAAGGAGGGAGGTTGCTAGCACACTCAGTAGCACAGTTCAAACTGTCTTCTTTCTTTCTATCTACATGTGTCCTGTTAGTTATATTTCAATAAGATATGTCTTTAATTTCTTATAACTCCTATGTAATGTGAGAAAGAGTGGATCCTTCTGTTTAGGAGAGATGGAGTCGCTGCCTCTCTCTATAAATATCATTTGTAAATGCCATTTCAGGGTTGGATTTTGGTCGACCTGAAGACTTTATCATAATAAATAAAACTCATTTTGTACTTCATGTTGGAGGACTTTGTGTTTCAAGGACTATCTAGTGTATGGTGTGTTTCTCTTATTATTTTATTCATCTGATTTATGAGTTGCAGCAGCTAGCAAAGTATGAGTAAGAGAAATGTTAGAGGGTCTAATAGTTAATTATCGACTGTTTAGTTTTCTGCAAATCATCTATATCTTGTGTAGAGCATGTTAGTGAAGGTTTCATGAAGGATTTATGAAATTATTTATGCATGTCTTATGCTTTCTAAATGTTGTTTCCTTTACATAAAATAAAATTTATGTAAAAGACCACAATTGTAGTTGTGTGATTGATTTAGGATATGCATATTTCTTAGATTGAGTACCAGCTATCTGTAACCTTTCATCTATCACATTCTTCTTTCCTATACTACAAATTTATCCATACAATTTATACTTGCCACAACTTGCCAAATGCATGAAAGTCTAAAAGATTAAAAAATCATTTCAAACTCTTTAAGAAGCCATCCCACCACTCAAAACCTTTTACTTTGAAATGAACTATGATGTGTAAGGCCTACTCCTTCGCAGTTAAGGAGTGAATCCTTGCGCTAACATCTTTGGCGTCGTTTCCAGGGAGGCGAATTGAAGTTTATACCTAGATGAATGATAAAGTTATAAGTTTGGTTCTGAGGTGTATAGCTCCAACTGTCTTTTTAGACTTCTTTACACCTAAAAACTCCATTATTGAAGTTTAAGCTCCTAGAAGGGATAGAAATAGGGCTAAACCACATTCCTCTTTGAGAATCTTAGTCCCTGATCCTGAGAAGCTAATCAAGAAAAATAGTAAACGAAATTTTGTTGCCTCTACTACTGTTTTCACAAAGGTTGTCCCTAAATAAGTGCTGCAAACTTTATCCCCTGATTTTGCAAAAAAATTTGGACCTCCCTTGTTTTCCAACCAACAAACAGTCTCTACATCAAGTGTTGGTGCTTCATCATCTATTGTTCAAAATCCACCAACTTTTTTTCCAAAAATCCTAGCAACTCATAACATGGTGGGTCAAAACCCACCCCCTAACCGAATGGATGAAATTTTTGCTACCAGGTATGCCCCTTTAGTTGTACCTCAACCTATGAATGCATTACCTATGGGAGATTATCTGAAGTATATGCCTAAATTTAGTGGTGAGGGAGAGGTAACAACTAAAGAACACCTTGCTGATTTTTATGCCTATGCTGACCATTTGAATATTGAGCATGAAGATATCTGGATGAGATTTTTTGTTCAGAGCCTTGAGGGTGATGTTAGGAAATGGTTCAAATATTTGAAAGTTGGTAGCATTACTGGATTTCAAACCATAGATGATACATTTTTAAGGAAATGGGGTGATAAGAAATATTTTATGTATTATATCACTGAATTTGGTGAAACCAAAAGAAAAGAAGGAGAATCAGTTTCTGATTTTTCTAAGAGATTCAATAATATGTATAGCAAAATACCTATTGAAGCTTCAGCCAAAATCACTTATGCTAGTACTTTTGATCCTAATTTTTGTTTAATATATAGGGAAAGAATATATACAACACGTTAATGTAGGATAATGCACTGGAGGTATAATATAATGTATTAGCAGCTGATAGCCTCAGAGGAGGAATTTCCAGAGAAAAAAGGAAGAAAAAAATTTGAAGTTTCATCTTCAGGAACTTCTGACATAGATCCTAAGCTAGATGAGCTGACTAAGATGGTCAATTCATTGACTACTGAGATGTCCAAGCTCAATATGGAAGCAAGCTGGCCAACTACTACTATAAATGTTTCATTTGATCATCCTAATAGGCAGCAGTTTAGAAGTCATAATGCTCCTCAAATATTGCAGCGAGAAAGAAGATATGTTGATGATCAAAAAGTGCAGCCCCCTTTGCAAAATGCTATATTTGAAGATGAACATGAAGCTGAACGGTTGGAGAAAGGGGTTGATATCAATTTTCTAAGAGATAAATAAGGGCTGATTCATCTTACACACTCAGAGTGTGAATACTTCATGTCATATACTCAGAATAATGAAGTGAGTACTGATCATTCCATGATTGCAGTTGATCATCAAAGTAGATACAATATCATATCAAAGAATATTGATGATAAATCCAAGCCTGTTGCATAGCCAAAGAAGAATAAGGATGCAGTTAAAATTTTAGCAGAAAAGAAAGTGGTTGAACCAAGCAAGCCGAAAGTTCCAGAAGCGGCTAACCCTCCTTCACTTGAGGTAAAAATTGCTCACAATTTGCCCCTTACTTTCCATTTTGAAAATGAGATACAAAATATTAATATTCATGTCCCGCTTGTGGAACTCATGAAAAATGATGATTTCAAAAATACTTTTACGAAAGCTCTTCAGCCTCCACCTACCAAAGTAGCTTCTGATTTTGTTAACCTTCAAGATGGCAAGCCTAATTTTATTTTAGGTCCATTGGTAGAAGACAGAGATGACTCCACCCCACCCTTCTATATATCTTTGAATATTCATGATAAGATCTTGCATAATTTCCTAATGGAATCTGGAGCCTCACATAATCTAATGCCCAAGGTAGTCATGGATGAACTAGGTCTAGAAGTAACTAGAGAATACCAAGATCTCTACTCTTTTGATTCCCAGAAATTCCAATGCCTTGGTGTCATCAAAGATCTTGCGGTAAGCCTCTTTCAGTTACCCATGAGAGGGATGGTAATGGATATTTTTGTAGCTGACTTTCCTCCTAGATTTAGTATGCTACTTTCTAGATCAGGGATTAGAAGGTTGGGAGGAACTTTGCAAATGGATTTCACTTATGCTACTGTCCCTGTTTTTGGAGGAGAATAAAGAATACTTTATAGAGAATCCCAACTAGCACATATCATTTGTGATAGAAAAGACCCCACTAATCACCTGATTTATGCTAGAACAACTAATGTGGGTTCAAGAATTTTACATATGGATAATTCTGCCCTGCCTAAATTTTTTTTTTAGATTTTGAAGCCTGTTAAAAATCAAATCAGTCATGAAGGTTCTTAGGTGTGGAAAATGTATTTTGATGGCTCTTATTATAGAGAAGGATTTGGTGCCGGAATAGTTCTCATTTCCCCTTTGAAAGAGATCTCCACTTTTTATTTCAAACTTGAATTTGAAGAAACTAACAATGTGGTTGAATATGAAGCTCTTTTAATTGGTTTAAAAACAGAAAAAGACATGAATATCTCAGAAATTTCTGTTTTTAGAGATGTTGAACTTATTATTCATCAAATCATCAATGTTTATCAAACTAAGCATCCCAGACTTAGAGACTACCATAATGCATTATGGATAGTTATAGAAGACTCATTCCTATCCTTTAACATTTATTTTGTTCCAAGAGAAAGTAATATTTTGGCTGACTCACTTTCTATTTCAGCAAGCTCATTCAATATTTGGATACCTATAAAGTTGAAATATGAAGTGGAAGTTAGGTTTATACTTAACATTCCCGATAATATCAAGCATTGGAAAGTTTTAGACGATGACCAAGAGATTAGAAGATTCATTGAGGCTGTTGAATATTTTTTTTTCCTAAACATTGATCAGGATGAAGATCTCATGAAGGATAATGTTGATTATCAAAATACCAAACATCTAAAAAAACATATTGTTGATCAACCTATCATACAGTTTCCTACCAATCATATTCCAAAGGGGTTAATCCCACTTGAGAAGCTTTTTTATCACAATGATGTTTCAATTAAACCACAGTTAGCTGAAGCAAATGCAAAATTGGAAGATTACAATTTGGGTACAGAACTAGAGCCAAGGTATGTTATGTTGTCAAAAACATTATCAGAAGAAAGAAAGATTGAATACCACAAGATGTTTTGTGAATTTGTTGATGTTTTTTCTTGGAAATCTAAGGATATTGAGAAATATGATATAGTTATCAATGAGCATAGAATACCATTGAAAGATGGCACTAATCCATTCCAGCAAAAATTAAGACAAATCAATCCACTATTGTTACCAGTGATGGAGAAGGAAGTGAAGAAACTTTTGGATGCTAAGATAATCATTCCATTAAGATACTCAAATTGGGCTACTAATCTAGTTCCAGTAAGAAATAAGAGTGGCAAAGTCATATTATGTGTAGTTTTGAGGAATCTTAAAAACTGCTCCAAGAAAGATAATTATCAATTTCCAAATATGGAGCATATTCTTCAAAAGGTAACCAAGTCAGAAAAAATTTCCATGTTATATCGGTTCTTCGGGTACAACCAAGTATCTGTTTGGCCGAAATATCGAGAGAAGATAGCTTTCACTACTCCTTGGGGAACATTCATGTATGCAAATATGACATTTTGGATTATGAATGTTGGGGATACTTTCCAGCATGCTATGGACTTTGCATTCATTGGAGGAAAAAAAATTTATTGGTCATATATTTGGATGATATTACTATTTTTTCAGCTTCATATCAAGAGCACCTTCAACACTTGAGACAAGTATTTGTTAAATGTACAAAATACGTTATATCATTGAATCCAAAGAAATCTAGTTTCACTCTTAAACAAGGTAAGATGTTGGGTCACATAGTTTCTAAATATGGAGTGAGAAATGATCCCAAAAGAGTGATTGAAATTCAAGCCTTAACACTTCCAAGATCCAAGAAAGAGATTCAATATTTCCTTGGTAAAACCATTTTTTTAAGAAGATTCATTCCCAATTTTGCTGAAGTGGTGAAGCATATTACTTGCATGCTAAAGGAGGACAAGTAATTAACGTGGACATTTGAAGCCATAAATTCATTTGAGCTGATAGAAAAAGCTATCATTGAAGCACCTCAGTTGGTAAGCCCTAAATACTCAAAGCCTTTCTTGATCTTCTCATTTTCCTCTCAAGATACTATTATTTTTGTTTTATTAAAAAAATATGAAGAAAATAAAGAATTTTTCAGTAGAGTTCTTAGAGATGCAGAATTGAAGTATGAAATTTTGGAAAAGCATGCCTATGCATTATTTAAAGCTCTGAAGGATTTTAGAGTTTATATTCTGCATGCTCAAATTATTGCCTATGTACCTTCATCTATTGTTAGAGAAATATTAGCTCGGCCTAATATTGATGGAAAAAGAAGTAAGTGGGTGACTAGAGTTCTTGAATTTAATTTAAAAATAAAGCCTACCAAACTAATAAAAGTTCAAGGATTAGCCAAAATACTGTAGAAACTACACCAATGGATTCAATCCGATCATGCAATGTACTAAAACAAGATACTAAATCCTTCTACAATATTTGCGAAATATAAATCATGATTGCTCAATCACATGCAAGTAAGAGAAAGAAGTAAATCAATCGCACAACATAAGATTTTCCCGGGGAAATAAACTACTTAAAACCCCTCCATATTTATTGTATAATCAACAAAGGAATCATGAAACAATACAATTCATGTGTGCTCACCACAACCTCGTACACTCTACAAATTGCTTCACACTGATCTAGGCAAAATTGGACCAATTACATAGCCAATTTCCTGCCTACCCTGAGCCTGCCTTTCTCACGCAATCCCTAGGCAAAATAATTCCTATGTAATAGGAATTCCAACCATACTTGATTGCGCAATCCATCATGGGCTTCCTGTGGCTTTATAACTACACTTGGGCAGTTCGTTAAAAATACAACGGATAGTTTACTTGCCTTTAACCTTTGTCTCAACTGGGTTGTCATCAGAATTGACATGTGTGCAACTATTAATAGTGAATAATCAATTACTTGGTATATCAATACTTGTGAATTAAATCTATTTTAATTCACTTGATCCTCCACTAGATCATCATTCAGTTAGAACTAGTTAAACTGATTTTAACTCTATTAATTTGAGTTAACTGATTTCACTTGCACCAAGTTAATTATATCACACTTAGTTAACTATTACAAGTTGTTATGAGATAATATTACAATTTATTTTCCAATTTATTTAAATATCTGTTTCCCACATTCTCACTAATGTGTCACTAGAATTCCCCACTCATGTGTGACCTGGAATCCCACACTAGTATGTGTTGCATTTTCTTGTTGAATTTCAACAACTACTAGCTGAAGAAAATTATAGAGTTTTGGGCTTGAATTTCATGGATGAAAATATAGAAGGGAAAATTTCAGAACCTATTGACAACATGGTAGTAGATGTAAAGCTTGTTGATTGTAGCTAGTATAAGGATATCATTTATTTTCTGCATCATTTTAAACCTCCTCCAAATTTTGATAAAATGATAGTGAGATCTTTGAAGCTAAAAACCATTAAATTTTGCATCAAGGATAATTGTTTATATTGGAAAGATCCTACAGGATTTTTGTTGAGGTGCATTGACCCAGATGAGTCTAAGAAGGTTATATTTGATATGCATAGTAGTGTTTGTGGAGGTCATCATTATTGGAGAACTACTCCATACAAAATACTGAGAGTTGGCTATTTTTTTCCTAGCTTACTTTCTGATGTATTTGCTGAAGTGAGAGCATGTGAAAAATTCCATAAGTTCACTAGTAAAAAAAATTTGAAATATTTTCCTCTCAAGCCCATAGTTGTTTCTACACCTTTCCGCAATGGGGATTGGATTTCATTGGGGAAATTCATCCACCTTCAAGTGGACAACATTTTTGGATTTTTGTTGCAACTGATTACTTCACCAAATGGATTGAAGCAATACCTATCATGAATGCTACTCATAAATTTATCATTAAATTTCTGGAGGGAATCATAACCAGATTTGGATGCCCATCAAGGATAGTAGCAGATAATGCAATTTAATTTAAAGCTAAACCATTGGTGAATTTCTGTGAAGATTATGGTATTCAGCTTACTCAATCTACAAATTACTATCCACAAGGGAATGGTTTAGCTGAATCATCTAACAAAATTATGGTGAGAATCGTCACCAAGATATTGGAGCAAAAAAAGAAAGCCTAGAACTCTAAACTGAAATTTTCCTTATGGGCTAACATAGCACCAATCAAAAAATCTATTAATACATCACCCTTTCAAATGGTTTATGAAGTTGAGGTTGTTTTTCCAGTCTAATTAGCCATTCCTGTAGCTAAATTTCTGCAAGATCATGACGCTGAACCAAATGACATGAGAAGAATAATTTAACATATTATAGAAGTGCAGCAAAAGTGAGAACAACTATATGATTTGGTAAGGAAATATCAGCAAGTTGTAAATAAAGTTTTTGATAAAGGGACCTAAAAAAATATTTTCAGATTGGAGAACTAGTGTTGAAATGGGATGCACGACATCAAGACCCGGGTAAGCATTCCAAATTTGATGCTTTATGGCTTGGTATTTTCAGAATCTCCAATATTTTGCAGAACAATAATTTTTATTTGCAACATCTTGAAGGGACAGAACTGTTTGGAGGCCCATTTAATGGGCACTTCCTCAAAAAATTATTTCACTAAGGTTGTTGGTGGCCTAAATTCATTGTAAATACAGGGGTGTTTCATAATAAGACTCTGTAGCCCAATGAAAAGGCATTGAAACTGAAAAATATTCTTAGATCCTCGTAGGGAGAGATTTATCCCCTGTGGAGCCAATTTTAGTACAGTTCTATGCTTAATCATGAGTGTGTTTTAAATTATTATTTTTTAGGATTAAAATTTGTAAATTTAAAAAAAAATTAGAACGTTTTCAGAAGTTCTGGTAGCGTCTGTTTTAGGCCTGTTGTACAGTCTGTTTTAATTTTGTTTTATGTCTGCTTTTCCTTTACCCAATGCTAATAGAAGTTCCAGTAACCTCCCCTGTTTTTTGAAAAATAGAAAAAGTGCATCCGCTTTTGAGTTAGCCACGTGTTCCCATCATCAATAAAGTTTTAAATATTTTATCATGAGCCATGTCATATGATAGGAAAGGTTTGCACTTGAATGATGTAGAGTTAAGTTATGGTCATACGTGGAAGTGTTAGGTGTCAATCTGTAGTTAAGAAGAAACAACCGTTGTTTGTCCTCTCTGTCAGCCTGAGTCGTTGTATCCACATGTCAAGGTGCATATTTATTATCAGAAATAAGTCGTGAATCTACAGTTTAATGTGATGACCATTTGGATAATTACGAATGGGTGCTGCCAGAATTTTAGGCCTGCCATAAAATATGACGAAGGTGACTGCCAACTCCAATAATGCTCAGCTCCAGCCACTTGCAGTGGAGATTCTAAAAAAAACATGCAACCAAAGATATCATGAAGTGTGTGATACGGTCTAGGATATTTCCCATTATGAAAAGATTTTATGCATGGATAAGTGAACCAAAATATCATTTTAAATCACCAAAATAAATGGAAAGAAATCAATTTTTGAATTTTATTGTTGGTGAATGACCAGTTCCAGTGAGAAGCTTGAAGAGGGAGACCCAGTTTTCAAACAATCTGCATTGAAGATACAAAAAAACCTGTTAAGTAAGCTTTCCTAATCTTGACACCTATCATATTATAGGAGACATCATTATTTATTGTTGAAGATGACTAATAAAGGAGGAAAACTAAAACATGTTGAACCTCAAGGAGCTGATTTAATAGATGAAAATCCAAATGTGAGGAGGTTCTTTTTACAGGTTGGGTGGTATCCATTTTGTTCAAGGTTAGGAAGCTCTCATATAGGAGTAGATAAGGAATTTTCCCTCTCATTCGATGGACAAGAAAAAAATTTCTATAGCCTCATATTGCAGGTATCAACAGAATCTATTGCTGAAGTTGTCCACCTCCCACATGAAGCATAAAAATGGTTCAAAATCTAAGTTATATCTGGAGGAGAGGTAAAAGGATGTCCCAGTGAAATACCTTTTGACTACTAGTTATACTTTTGAACATCTCAATTTTCATAATGTTTAAGTCTGCACAGAGTTTTTAAAAGTATCTTGTTGTGCATTTTTTTAAAGGAAACAGAGCGTTACTGGAAATTCCAATAGCATTACAGTTTTTGCTCACATACAAGTTTTTATTGGAAGTTTCGATAGCATCTATTTTAAATGTTTTTTGAGAGTTTTTAGCAGAATTTTCGCGTTAGTCCAAGAATGATAAGGACTCCTAACGATATGGAAATTTCAAGTGATGGTTGATAAGTGGTTTTTATGTTTTTGAAGTCACATTTAATGAAGACACATGGGTTTTAAAGAAACAAGGTCATGAAGGGACAAATTAGCAGAAAAGGAGGGAGGTTGCCAGCACACTCAGTAGCACAGTTCAAATTGTCTTCTTTCTTGCTATCTACATATGTCATGTTAGTTATAATTCGATAGGATATGTATTTAATGTCCTATAACTCCTATGTAATGTTAGAAAGAGTGGATCCTTATTTTTAGGAGAGATGGATTTGGTACCTCTCTCTATAAATAACATTTGTAAATGCCATTTCAGGGTTGGATTTTGGTCGACCTAAAGACTTTATCATAATAAAGAAAACTCCTTTTGTACTTCATTCTAGAGGACTTTGTGTTTCAAGGAATATATGTATGCCATGTGTTTCTCTTATTGTTTTATTCATCTGATTTATGAGTTGCAGTAGCTAGAAAAGTATGAGTAAGAGACCTGTTAGAGGATATAATAGTTAATTAGCTACTATTTAGTTTTTCGCAAATCATCTATATCTTGGGTAGAGCATGTTAGTGTAGGTTTCATGAAGGATTTATGAAATTATTTATGCATGTCTTATGCTTTCTAAATGTTGTTTCCTTTACATAAAACAAAGTTCATGTAAAATACCACTCTTATAGTTGTGTGACTGGTTTAGGATATGCATATTTCTTAGATTGAGTACCAGCTATCTATCACATTTCATCTGTCAAAATTTTCTTCCCTATACTACAAATTTATCCATACAATTTATACTTTCCATTGCTTGCCAAATGCATGAAAGTATAAAAGAGTAAAAAATCATTTCAAACTCTTTAAGAATCCATCCCACCACTCAAAACCTTTTACTTTGAAATGAACTATGATGTGTAAGGCTTAGTCCTTTGTATTCTAGGAGCGAATCCTTGTGCTAACAGGAGGTATGAGTTGTAAGATCCGATTTTAAGAGCTAGAGAGAACATCTAGCTACTTAATCTTATATGGAAAATTATGTGGAAAATTTTAAAAAATGATAACTGTACCTTTGTTCACTGGAAAGAAAACCTTTTTCTTCCATATTGCTTCCTCGAATAGCTGAGTATCAAGCCCTAAATAAGCTTATATGCCAAACAACATTTATGTGTACTTAATTATTTAATTTTTATCTATTACTTTTTTTTAAGTAGTTAGATAAAACTTTTAGCAAGATTTTGATACTTATTGTTTTGTATTACAATGATTGAGGAAAAAAATGAAATTGAGGGATGTATGGAAGATTAGTATAATACAAATAACTCCAATCTAATTTAGGTATCAATAAACAATATCCAATGCCTATCTCAACATTCTCATCCACCTTCAATATCTAATATAAATTGACGGAAAATAAAAGTGTATCGTATTCATCTTACTTAGAATGAAGTGTTATTACCCAAAATTTACATGATCCATTAGAAAATAGATATATTCGTCTATGATGGTCAACCCCGGGGAGCAAGGGAACACACAATCATCCTCAACTATGAATGATTTCTACTTTTCAATCTGCTCAAATGACTAGTTGAGCCACAAACTCAATATAGATGGATATATGGTTTAGAAATCCCCAAAAAGTAACCAATTCCAACCTATGTTGCAAAATTTGAAAGCTTATGAAGGCATGAGACCATTTTTAAAGAAAAAGGGCTCGTGGTTCCCCATGCAAAATCTCTTCTCAAACACAAAAACTGTGTTGCAACAAAATGTGTGTCTTTCACCAATGTCCTAAACATCATGATATATTTAGAAAAATTAAGAGCTCTTTGCAAATGTAGATATAACCATAGGATCACAAAGAAACATCATCAACATTCAAATCTATAAAAAAATATGCTGCCTCCTGATCCATGTGGCTCCAAGCACTCGGAAGTCTAGGAGGACCCAATATAGGTCAAAATTCCAAGTGGTAAGATTACTATCGAACCAAGACCAAGGCGTAGTGCTCGTCATTACGATTATTGTTGGGCCAGAATTGTAATCTACGAATAAAATATGCTTCCCTAGACCGGTGTCTAGTCTAGAACAATAGGTGAAAGACTGCACTATCCTTTTTCCTAACTCAGAACAGATACACAGAGAGGATTGGATGCTTACTTATTTCAGTCCCTTCCAAATGGCTCCTTCCTGTCGCTTCCACTACAGCTTCAAATTCAAGCGGTTTCAAATAGCTGAATGCTTCCTGCAAGAAAGAACACTGAAATAGAAGAAGATGCAATAATATAGATATCTATTCAAGTTAATTAGCCAAATCAGTAAAGCATAAATTACATTCATCAACCAAATTTTACAACATGGAAAATCAAAGTAAACATGGATGCATGTAGGGAAAAGCAAGAAGTACTCTTTGTTGATGATAGAAGGAGAGGTTACAACCAAGTGACTGATTCATCGTGACCTTCCAGTAAAGTTCCCAAGTCTCATCACAACATAAGTCTCTCCAGCAGCAGCTCCACAAACCAAACTCTCTATTGAAAATTCTCCAGCATTTCCCTACTCAAATTATTCCTTCCAAACACTTAGATCTGTGTTCAATTTATAGAGGAACTGTAGGAATTTTTTTAATAAATAGCATTCCAAAAATAGGCAAGACATGTTTCCATTCATGTAGATGTCAAATGGACACTTAGATCTGAAGCTTGACACATGTGAACCCTTCTAGAAGACACTGGCCAAGTGGAGATTCTGGAACAATGAGAATTTCACTCCCAATCTAACCAACGCACCTTGGAATGTCGGGAAGTGCTTTGCAGAGCAGCCTGGAATGGGGCTACCTGCATATGAAACGCACTTAAGCCCCTTAGAACCTGCGTTGGTGAGCTCCCACATGTTTAATAATAAGCTTAAAACCATGGAAAAGCCTTGCTTCGATGAAAATATTGTTAGATTCATGAATGTTTCCTGTCTTAGGGAATATAGCAACTGAGATGATAGGGAATGATATACCCTTTGATCATCGGTCCTGGAGATGATGGCCAGTTAACCAAGTCATTGGGAATGGTGCCCAAATTGACCTAGCACAATTTCCCCCTAAAACATGAGATCCAAATAATAAGAACATTTGATTGAGATGCTTTACACTGTGATGAGCCTAGAAAAAAAGTGGAATGGTCACCTGCATCAATATTACAATACATTACATCATGATAAATCCTCTATTGATCATAATTGCTGAGGGTAGGCATTCCCATAGTTAGCACATAAAACAATCTAATAACATGTACATAATTCAGAAAGTCGTCTACATTGGAATGTTGCCCAGATGTAGACATCGCCTACAGATATAGGCTTATGTTTGGATGAAAATCTGTATGTAAGGTCACCGTATAGATGATGTGTACAACAATCCTGAAATCACAGCCCAGACGGCTGAAACTAGATCCAGGGTCTTCTTATCTCATTCACTCGATCATTCGGGTACAAGTCTAGCCATGTGAATATATGATTTGTCGTCGAACATGGAAAGACATTTTTTGATTACTAGCCAATAATGAAAGTTGTTAAAAAATGCAAGAGAACCACCATTAATGTCAATGGCCCTCAAGGTACTGCAGTACATTTCGTAAGGTGTGAATAGATGATTTGATGTCGAATGCCAAACAAAATATTTTGGTTAAAGGTCCAGAAGCGAGGATCTTGTCGATGCTGTAACAAGCCTCATGGTACTAGAATCTGATGTTTCTAAGTGAACTTCCTGGATATTGATTTGTAGTCGACAGGAAGTCACCTTATTGCAAAATTGGAGTTTCTGATTTCGGAGACAAGGGTATGACTTGATATAGCAATTTTCAGGGATGACGGTCATGAAAATGAAGGTTTATGAGTATTGTAGATGGATGAGTTCTTAATCACTGGATGACTTCTCTTAAACATATCAGCGAAATTGTGATGAGTTGGCAACATTGACCCAAAACCGAAGTGAAGGTATGATGAACCATAGGTGTGAATGAACCGTCAAGATGATTACCCAACCCAAACAGTCACAGACATGGAGTGAAAGAAGTGTCATGTTCAAGAGTGACCTGCTACCAAAAAGAAACTTTGCTTGATTTTCCCAAATTTTCCCTGGTCATTTTTCAACTAGTACCTCTTTATTTTTTAACAAGCTTGAGGAGGATAATATTTTCTTGATCTATAATTCAACCCTTCGGGCGAATAAAGAATAAAGTATCGCTATTTAATAATTTAACGAGTCTAGCGATGAATGAAACTCGATTCTTGCCATGATCGACAAGCCCATTGCTATTTTATGTTTTAACGAGCTTAACGACAGTGATAGCCCAGTCCTTTTTCATGTTTATAGAGTCTGAAAAAGAGGACGAAAGAGAACTCCAAAAGTAATTTTTCATAAATTTGTCTCTCAAATCCGAAAAAGTGTAAAATTATATCTGAACGAATCTCTTTGGTCATGTTTAACCAAGGTATTCCTTTTTCGTAAATAATCCATCTCAGTCCGGAAAATGGTTAAACTTATACTGAGTAGATATCAATTCATTTACTTTAACGAGCTTGAAATGACAAGTGCTCGGCATTATTTTCACATTATCGGAGTCTGAAAAGAGCTGAAAGAAGACTTTAGGGGTTCCTTTTTCGTTGTTATAGAAGCTCGAAAAATACATAAAAGTGCGCTTCGAATCCTTTTTTGTTTTTAACAAAGCTTGAAAAATAAGGAGAAAAAGTATTCTTTGTGGTCAAATCATTCTTAAAATAAATATGCACGACTAATCTATTCATCAGTTGTAGGACCAGTTCAGAACAACATCCAATGGATTAAAAATACCTATTTCATGATAAAAACATAATAAAACCCTATTCATTGCAAAAAATATGATTTGAAAACAACTGAATGACTATATAAAGTAGTTTCACTATTCATTTTTACCATTCCATAGTTACCATTTTCATTTTGGAGCTCTGAACATGATTTTTTCCCCGAACTTCAGCTGCTGATTGCGTGCAATTAGTAAGAATGCTTTGACTGCCCCCTGCAAGAGTAGGTGCCCCCCAAGCTTCATTTCATTCATCTAAGTAGATTACTGGTTACTAATAGCTGGATGGAATGAAGGTTCATTATAGGGGAGGATTTGTTTCATTTTTTAACGAGCTTGACATAGGGAAATAACTATGCTCATGACCTGTTTCATTTTTTTAACGAGGTTGACACAGTAAAATAATTGTCCTCATAGGTACTTGTTTCATTTTTCAACGAGGTTGACACAAGAAAAAAGAACCATCCTCATGACTCTATTTCATTTTTTAATGAGGTTGACACAGAAAAAAGAACCATCCTCATAATCTGTTTCATTTTTTAACGAGGTTGAGATAGAAAAAGAACCATCCTCATTTTGCAGTTGGAGTAGTGAGTGTGTTCTATAAAAGACATAGTCTAACGGAGTCATCATTTAAGTAATTTGATGAATACCACAAATGATAAGTTAAAACATGCATTGACGGGTCTTCTCCAGGGTTTTCATTGAATTTAGCAATGTCCGAGGGTAACATATGTGGTATCACTAGCCACCAAGGAAGGGAACCAGATAGGATTCCAGATGATGAAATGGGTGAAGTCAATGGACAAAGCATCCAAGATGAAGCAACAACAGATGTTGTAGCAACTAAAATAGATGGTTGAGTCTGGGATGTTATCTCAGCCATGGTCAAATGACCCAATGTATACCCTATATCTATGGGAACTCAAAGTGAAACAAGATCAACAAAAGCAAAGGAAGGTGATTGAGGAAAATACTTTTACAGGTAAAGATCCTACTGAAAATGAGTTGGAGTTAAAGGTGTCTCATCTTGTGATATTTCTTCAATCAAAATCAAACCAGGTGGAAGAATTTCACCGTTAGGCCCAAAATATATTTCAAACGATTAACTGTGTGATATGGGAGTTTCAATAGCTACAGAACTTTGTGGGATGGCCAAGGTAGGAACAAATTTCGGTTGCTCAACTTTGGGATCAAGATTTTCTCCACTTAGGGAATATAGAAACAGAAATATAAGGGGATGATAGACCCTATTTCATCGATCCTGGGGATGATGCCCAGTTTGAACAATAACAGTTGCCCCCTAAAGTACAATGGGATCCGGATCAACTTCCAATTGAACAACGTTGGGTTCGGGAGGTATGGTCTCAGCGATTGAATGGATCGTGACCACGGGTAGCTGTGAAGACTCCATTTAGACAACAATAAATGAACCGGGATGTGTGGAAAAAATTTGAGATAACTCTGGTTTAAATGATGATGTTTCGCCAAAGGTACGAATTGTACTTGATTCGACAGATCGTGATCGCCTTCGCCTACCAGAAATAACTTTCGATGGTAAAGGTGGTTTCAAAGATAATCTACGTGAATGACGGGGGGTAGGATTGTGTTCTTCCATGATTACTGATTTATTTTATCCAAAAAAAAATAAAAAAAAAGAGGGTAATGCTAGGCAAAAGGATCTAGCAAGAAACTGTGAACTGCAGAATACCTCCTGGCGAACCAAGAAGTACGGGCAGGTAATTTCCCCGAATGTTGTGTTCAGTGTATTACAATTTCAGGGTGGCCGACTCGGTTCACTATGGATGGATAGCACCTAAAATTTTTCCTCCCAAATATACCCGAACGTACGTGGAGGCCCAAGTCCGTATTAGCGTTGTCTGATGTGAAACCACACAATGAGAGCACCACTTTATACTTATCGTATTGTAACACCGCCCGATATACCTAAAAGTACCTGGACGAGCTACGATATAATTACATACTTGGAGTGAGGTATCACACTCGAAATGTATCGTAGACAAGTTAAAAACAGTTGCTATGTTTTACGACGCCGAAACACATCTCTAGCCTAGACCTATAAATTTTATCGTTAATGTTCCAAAGCGTTGTTAAGTAAATTGGGATTTATTTTGTGTTGATCTTGCTTAACAGTTTGCCTTTTAGGTTTACCACGATGATGTATATAAAATTCCTAAAATGAAAGCTAATAATGATAAACAAATAATGATAAACAAATTTTCACTCTCAGCTTTTCAATGAAAGACCTAGCTACTAAGGGAAGAGAGCAGATAATTTGAGAGCAAACAAATCAGTGAATCTCAAACTAAATTCAGATTTCCTAATGTTCATTTTGCAAAAAAAAACAATCCTACATGCAAATGAAAGTTTTTCTTTTCAGTTTCCTTAATGCTATGAATGCAGAAAAAAAACTAGGTGCATTAGATCAATAATCAAAATGTTTTTTACTTTCGAGAAATGAAGAATACAAACAACAATTTCTCTTTTGAAGGAAAAATGAGGAATTCAACAACAATTTCTCCTATCAAGGAAATGAATATTTTACGACAATTTCCTATTTCGAAAGCAAATGATTCTTAATGCGACCATAAAAATACTTTGAAATCAACTTGTCAATGATAATGATTTTTTTTTTTAAAACACCATTGAACAAATTTTCAGTCAAAGGAGAAGAAATATATAGAGTTACTGGTCAATAGAGCATTAAAATTTTCAGAAAAAATCAACAAACAGAACTGAAGCAAAGTACAAAGTCATATTCAAGGGGATTTGTTCCTTTCAGGAGCCAACGCAGTCTCCAAAGGGAGACAATGCTCTGCAATGCAGGCTGACAAGGGAGACAGTGCTCTGAAAAGCACTGTGCCCTGACCAAGGGTGCATTGAGCGCAGTAAACAAAGAAAAAACTACCTTTTGGCTCACTAACTTTGAAAATTAAGGTTTGAAAAAGTATAATCTTTATGTGAAATAGCTACTGGGTGGATTTAGAAAGCATATCAAAGACTAAAACACCAAGAAACAAGAGAAGTTATCCCCAGTGGAGTTGCTAGTTTGTTGGGCCAGAATTGTAATCTACGGATAAACTACGCTTCCCTAGACCGGTGTCTAGTCTAGAACAACATGTGAAATACTGCACTACCATTTTTCCTAACTAAGAATAGATACACAGAGAGGATTGGATGCTTACTTGTTTCAGTCGCTTCCAAATGGCTCCTTTCTGTCGCTTCCACTACAACTTCAAGTTCAAGCGGTTTCAAATAGCTAAATGCTTCCTGCAAGAAAGAACACTGAAACAACAGAAGATGCAATAATATAGATATATATTCAAGTTAATTAGCCAAATCAGTTAATCATAAACTACACTCATCAACCAAGATTTTACAACATGGAAAATCAAAGTAAACATGGATGAATGTAGGGAAAAACAAGAAGTACACTTTATTGATGATAGAAGGAGAGGTTACAACCAAGTGACAGATTCATGGTGACCTTCCAAAAAATTTCCCAAGTCTCATCATAACATAAGTCTCTCCAACAGCAGCTCCACAAACCAAACTCTCTATTAAAAATTATCCAGCATTTCCCTACTCAAATTATTCCTTCCAAACACTTAGATTTGTGTTCAATTTATAGAGGAACTGTAGGCAGTTTTGTAATCAATAACATTCCAAAAATAGGCAAGACATGTTTCCATTCATGTAGATTTCAAATGGAAACTTGGATCTGAAGCTTGACACATGTGAACCCTTCTAGAAGACACTGGCCAAGTGGAGATTCCGGAACAATGAGAATTTTGCTCCCAATCTGACCAACGCACCTTTGAATGTCGGGAAGTGCTTTACAGAGCAGCCTAGAATGGGGCTACCTGCATATGCAATGCACTTAGGCCCCTTAGAAACTACGTTGGTGAGCTCCCACATGTTTAATAATAAGCTTCAAACCATGGAAAAGCCTTGCTTTGATGAAAATCTTGTTTGATTCATGAATGTTTCCTGTCTTAGGTCATATAGAAACTGAGATGATAGGGAATGATAGACCCTTTGATCATCGGTCCTGGAGATGATGCCCAGTTAACCAGGTCATTGGGAATGGTGCCCAAATTGACCTATAACAATTATATTGGTACAGGCAACGCTCACATCTGACTCCGTATGACCAACTTATGGCTCTTTAAAATTTGAGGAGACAGGGAAAAATATAGGTCCATTTTGTGACACCACATCGCATCCCAGTCAATAAGTGGGACCCACATGGAATTCCATCAACCATTGACACATAGCACTCCATCATTGACTCCTTACCCCTGCATAAAAGACAAAACAAAAATATAATAAAAATACCATAAAAAAACAAAACACATATAATACAAAATATTTAAAACGAAAGATTATTATAAAACATGTAAAAACAAACCATATAATAAATATGGTTATTGGTATGTTAATATGGTTATTAATATACCTTACAACAAATTAATTAAAAGACATATCAACAAATGTGTTAAAATAGGTATATTAATTATGCAATATAAAAACAAAATATAATTCGAAATGGTTATATGTATTATTAAAAAAATGGAATGACACGGGATCTAGCGGTTATATGTTAAATGGAATGGCACAGAATCTGAACGAAGGATATCCCTAACCACCCAGTGTTTGGTATATACATTAAAACCACTCCTCACTAATATAAAATGCAACTATAACCATTTCACAAATATGTCCGCCGACGATTCCAAAAATGTAATGGTTAAGTGTTGACCACCTACGGTTTCCGGGGGTAAAAAAAATGTCGTGCCAAATATATGTAACGGGTGTACCAAATGGGAGGCCCGTGGTTGGAACTCAGGATCTCCAAAATTCCAGTTGCTTTAAATATTATGCGCCAAATGTGAAGCGAAGCAACTCCCACGGTTGGAACCCGGGACCAACTAACTTCCAATTTCTTTAAATATTGTGCGCTAACCAGAAAGCCAACGACTTGTTCGTTGGAATTTATGCCACGTAAAACACATATAAACTTGACCTTCATTTGCACAAGGGAAGCGAAACATGGAGGCAGAGCATAGCACGGCGGATGTAGGAGGGCATGGAACCACGCCCCAGGCAGAACTTTTCCCAGATGTAGGAGTGGAACCTGAACTTGGTGAATTTTCCGAGGGGGTAATTTTTCACTTTGTCATAATGATATCAAGTTTATAGTCAAATTTCACATAATTGCATAGGGAGTGTGATGGTGAATTCAGATTCGCCATCTAGATAGCAGAATTGCAGGCGCCCCGCAGCGTGGAATCTTTGAAGAATATTGAGGAATCTAAAAGATTCCCTTAGAGGTTAATTTCACCAATGTCAGAATGTAGCCAACTTTATGCTCAAATTTCACAGAATTTCACAGAATTTCACAGGGAGGGTGATGATGAAGTTAGATTCGCCATCTGAGTAGCAGAATTGCAAGAGCCCTGCATTGAGAAATCTTTAAAGAATCATGGGGAATCTAAAATATTCCCGAAGGCCCAGATTTTGACTATGTCAGAATTGGCTGAGTTGACAGTCGATTTTACACTACTTGTCACCAGAAATTCAGTGGTGTGGTTAGTTTCGACAGCTGAGCCTTTAATTTTTCGTCCATATTTAGAATTGGATGTACATGATGCATTCATGTTATGTTTTCCTTTTTTATTGCTGAGATGATGTATTATTCGTGAGATCCTTGTTTGACACTATGTTGAGGGATGATTGTATCACATTACTATGAGACTGTGATGCTTGTTGACATATTATTATGAGATTTTATTAGCTTGTCATGCTGAAGGAAAGCCCATTTTGAGTGAGATTTCTTGTAGGGAGAATGTATCATGGAGAGACACAACACTCTTGTTTGAGGATATTTTTCCATGTTATGACAAAGAACATGCTATATACATCGTCATCATTAGTATCAATTAATGAAGCAGTCGTCACTATCTTGACATTGGGTCCAGAGATGTAGCCCACACTGGGTGAACTCTATTATTAAATGTGTCGTGTTCTTGAGTTTTTTATTTTCATTATGTTTCCTCTTGTTTAATCATGAAAAAATCGTTCGTTATGCTCTTTTAAATGCAATTCTATTAACATCACAGAAGTAAAATATCTTGGATAATTCCAGTAGGTATAAGTAACCAGTATCAAGTTTGGCATCAGGGAGGTCTTCTCACTGATGTGAATTGCGAGTGTGAGTGACTTCACATGTAGAAATGGAGGATGAAAATATTAGGCCTTTCTCAGGAAGTCCAAAATTGTGGACATAATGTATGAAGCTTATGAGAGGGAACAAGAGAAACAAGGAGCAGAGAATGATGCTTCATCCACACCTTCCACTGAACATTCATTGTCTTCTCATCATTTGAATGAGGAGATAAACCAGAGCCTTCAAGAAGATAACACCAAATTGAGGAGACTTATACGAGAAGAGAAAGCAGAGAAGCAAATATTGTAGCTTCGGTTGTGAGCCGTGGAAGAGGTCTTGGAAGAATTGAAGCGCAATGACCAGAGACTTCAAGCAGGGGATGTTGAATTAAGAAGGCTTATATGAGAAGATAAAGAGGAGAAGCAGATACTGCATGATCTGAATAAGGTATGTTAGTATTGTTGTGCTAATTCCTCTTTTAGATTTTGTAAAAAATGTCTTATATGTGCTTAATGGTTCAAGTTCTCTTGCAAGTGATTGAGTCTCGTGAGTCATTTTTATGTTATTTTTATGAACAAATTAACATAAAAGAAAGACTTAACAAAATAAAATACAAGTACAGTACATCACCATACAACACATCAACACAAGGATTTGATGAAGGAGTTCACCCCTCCTGGGCCACATCTTATTGGTCCAACTTTCATTTCTTGGGCCGCTAAAATTTGCAAAATGATGTGTTTAAAATGATTGTATGCTCCTGAAACCTACACCAATGAGTTAATAATGCCAAAAAATGGTCATCTAGCCTATTTTTACTCCTTATTTGGTCAAAAATTGACTCAATTATGACATTTTCTAGTTTTTCCACAATTTCAGGCCTAAATTTAGCTAACTGGAGCTAAATCAAGCTAGTTGGCACTAAAACTTGGCAGTTCCACCAGATTTTGCAGGCCACCAAACTAATCCAAATTAATATAATTAAATGCATTTAAAAAAATTTAAGCATAGTTTAATTCTTAATCCCGCGCTTATTTTTAAATATAGATTAGCGCAAATTAATGATGCTTAGCACTAATTAAATCTTGGTTAACTCATTAACTTCGCTCTTAGTGGATAGGCTCCAATAGTGGTTGGCCATGGTTTCAAGGTCTTGGTCACGTGCTTGGGGTTGGACCCACTGGGCTGGTCCCCACTTCCCCCGCTTGTACTAATGTTAAGACTAAAATACATGCAACATGATAGGATAGTTAAGATCCAAAGTATGGCATAGTGGTGGCATGTGGCGCTGGCGGGGAGGAGAGCTTGTGTTCGACCCCTGTCGACCATTTTGGTCTTCAAAAATAATTCTACTATACCGTGGAGGCAACACGGGGTGACCCCAAGCCAAACCATGTCTCTCCTCCACATTGGCTCACACAGAACCAATCCAAAGTTTCCAAATCACCACAGTTCGAACCAATAAGATACTGCCACTTGGTAGTCCCTCATTTGATGGAGAAAATTGACCAATTTTGACCCATCCAAGTCAACATGCCACATCATCAATATGGACTACTAACTATGATGCATGTCTGCCTTTTTTTCCAATTTTTTCCTGTTTGGAAAAGCGAACAAAAATCATTTCTGGGATCATACAGAGTCCATTTCGTGTGAAATTAATTGTGTCAAATTCAGAATGACGAGCACTACAAAATCATTTACGTTTTGAGCCGTTCTAAGAACTTTTTTTAGTAATAATCTGAGCACTTGATCATTCCTCCCCACTGGAAGCCTTTTGGACCCCAAAATCTCTTTCATTACTGAACATTTGGATGAGGGTAGAGTTCCCTCACCCTTCTAGTCTCATTCACCTAGAATTTTCCTGATTTCAATAATTTGAACTTATTGTAAGAGATAATATTTTTCCTTGATTCTTGAGACCCTATCTTGTTGTTGTAGACACCTTCATGCTGAAATTTCCATAAATTTGAAGAACAACAATTTTTCCTTGAAGAAGCAAACTTTTTCCCACCTCGGTCGTCAATCCAAGGAAACTTGAAAAATGTCTCACCTTGAACACTGTTGACATGGCGATTTTTAGCTTGTCTTGCCTTGTACTTGAGTCGACTTTTGACCAAGTGTTTTCACCATTTCCATGTACCATTTTGAAACAAAAAACAAGTACTTGTGGAACCTATACCTTATTTGTCAAATTTTTTTGGCACTTTCTCTTTGACCTTTGCACTCTCTTGCATCGGCATCTTATTTCCATCTCTTTTCAACATTGATGTGGACTGCTGCAAATCTTTCACATCTTGTTTACCTCTTTTCAAAGGCAACGTGTTAGAGCCCTGAAACATCTTATTACAAACATTAGCAACTTCAATGAAATCATCTTGTTTAGTTTATGCATCTTTTTGAAAGGTCTCATTCAAAAAATCACTATGCTTGAACATTAACAAATCCAAATTTTGACTTGCATTCACTATTATCTTCATTTCACTTTCATGTATAAGAGACAAACTCCTCTTATTCTTATGCGCTCTAACGATGTACTCAATTCCATTCTTGAAAAAGTGGTACTTATTCTCATGGTGATGAAATACTGCCCTCCTATCATAAATATGAGGACTTCCAAAAACAATACCTGAAATATCAAGTAAAACTACATCAAGTTTAGCTTCGTCAAGAAAGTTTGAATTGATTGCAAACCTTAGGATGCACTTCCTTGTAACCTGGAAGTTTGCATTCTTTCATATCCTGCCTAAAGGTAAGGTCTTGGACGTGTAACAATTTCTAGATTTAACCTCTTAACTAAGTCTTTAGAAATCAAATTAGCTTGAGAACCACTATCAAATAGTGTGTATATTTTGGTATGCTTTGAAACAACTCTAATATGAAAGAATTCAATTTTTGTATCTTCATCTTGAGTTGCATTAGAATAACTTGAAGAACTAGTGCTTGTTATGTTCTTACCTTTCAAACCCATTTCTATAATCTTGGTTTCATCTCATGAATTTGAACCTAAGTCATGTTCAATGATCGCAACAATTTTCTCCTTCTCTTTTGTTTTAAGTTTGTTTGGCTTCAACTCTGGATGGATTTGCCAACACTGGTCTTCATCATGGCCATTTTTCGAACAATGTTTACAAGTGAGTTTCTCTTTCTCTATTTTAATAGAACCATTTTTCTTTCCTCTTCCATTAAACTTACCCTTCCTTTCACCTTCATACTCAAGGAAACTATCACTTTTCACATATGCTCTATGTTTCCCTCTTGCTTCTAGATGTATGGCTTGAACACAAACCACATCTAAGTTTGTGGGATTGAACATGATAATAGTATGTCTAAGATAGTTGTGCAAACCCACAATATACTTTAACAATTTTTCTTGAGAAGATAAATTGACATCCAAAATAAGAGCTCTTCTCCTAAATTCATGAGTGTAATTTTGCACACTTTGTCCCTTCAGTTGTCTAAAATTATGCCAGTCCAAAATGGATTTTTGCATGTAAGCTAGAGGGTAAATTTTCCTTTTAATGGAAGCAATAAAATTATACCAAGACATTGAGATCTTACCACGGTTTTTAATCTCATCTTTATTCCTTGCTTCCCACCATACAAGTGTTTCTCCCTCCATTGTCAAGGAATCCAATTGAAGCTTTATGTCATCCTCTTGAAGGTTTTGAATTATGTAATAAACCTCCAACTGACGAATCCAATTATCCAAATTCTATGCATTCACTTCACCATTATACATCAGTAGCTCAAATTTGACATCAAGTTTAAGTAAGGGTGATTTACCAATTCCTTTTGAATTATGTGGATGAACAGATTGAATTTTTGTGGTAGTGGAAGATGATGAAGAGGAAGGTGAAGATGGTGGTGAGGATGATGGTGGAGTGGATGGTGGTTTCCTACCATATCCATGGCCTCCTCCTCCTAGAGAACCCTCTCCTCTTGGAGGCCTAGAACTTTCTCCTTGCATCCTTAAATTCCTCTCCTCAGAGAGGACCTTAACCATCTCACTCATAACAAAAAATGTCTTTTTGAATGCTCTCTCTTCTTCTATCATGGTAGGGTATCCTCATGTGACATTCTCATTAAAGACACAACTTCAAATTGAGGATGTGCTGGTGTTGAATACTTTGGCAACATTTCCCTTCTTCCTCTTGACCCAACAGCAGGGCTTTCAACCAGCTTCCCTTCTCCTCTTTTCAGTTTTAATAATGTAAGCATGACACAAACTTGAAAACAATTACATCCCTTCTTGCACAAAAAACCTAAAGCTCTGATACCAAAAATTATCTGAATGAGGTATGTTAGTATTGTTTTGTTAATTCGTCTTTCAAATTTTGTAAACAATGTCTTATATGTGCTTAAGGGTTCAAGTTATCTTGCAATTGATTGAGTCTCATGAGTGATTTTTATGTTATTTTTATGAACAAATTAACATAAATGAAAGATTGAAAAATAGAAAATAAAATTACAGTACATCACCATACAGCACATCAACACATGGATTTGATGAAGGAGTTCACCCCTCCTGGGCTACATCTCCTTGGTCCAGCTTCCATGGCCCGGGCCTCTATATTATTCTCAAATTTGAAAAATTATGTGTTTACGATTCTTTTCTGCTCCTGAAACCTGCACCAATGAGTTCAAAATGCCCAAAAATTGTCATATCACCTATTTTTTCTCTTGATTTGGTCGAAAATTGACTCAATTATGACCGTTTCTAGTTTTTCCACAATTTCAAGCCTAAATTTAATTAACTGGAGCTAAATTAGGCTAGTTGGCACTAAAACCTGGCAGTTCCGCCATATTTGGTGGACCACAAAACTAATATGGATTAATATAATTAAATTCAGTTAACAATAATTAAGCATATTTTAATGCTTAATCCTACGCTTATTTTTAAATATGGATTAGCACAAATTAATGATGTTTAGCGATAATTAAATTTGGGTTAACTCGTTAACTCTACACTTAGTGGATAGGCTTCATCGGTGGTCAGCCATGGTTCCAAGGTCTTGGTCACGTGCTGGGGGCTGGCCAAATGGGGCTAGCCCCACTTCCCCCGCCAGTACTAAGGTTAAGACTTAAATAGTAACATGCGGCATGGTAGGATAGTTAAGATCCAAAGTGTGGCGTAGTGGTGGCGTGTGGCACTGGCGGGGAGGAGGTCCCGTGTTCGACCCCCGCTGGCCCTTTCAGTCTTCAACAATAATTTTACTATACCGTGGAGGGGGCACATGGCGGTCCTAGGCCAAGCCACTTGTCTCCTCCACATTGGCTCACACAAGAACCAATCCAAATTTTCCAAATCACCATAGTTCAAACCAATAAGATGATACCACTTGGCAGTCCTTCATTTGATGGAAAAAATTGACCAATTTTGACCCAGCCTAGTCAGCATGCCACGTCAGCAGTACAAATTGTTGAATGGGTTGTCTGTCTACCCTTTTTTTCCAAATTTTGCCTATTTAGCAAAGCGAACATAACTCATTTTTGGGACCATATGGAGTCGATTTTGTGTGAAATGAATTGAATCGGATTCAGAACGACGAGCATTACACAGTTGTTCAAGTTTCGAGCAATTCTGAGAACTTTGATTTTTGGGCAATGATTTGATCACTGCAGCTTTAGCTATGAACCACAGAAGAGGCCTTGGAGGATTTGAAGTGCAATGAAGGCTTAGAGAAGCCCTCATCACCTATTTCTGAATCAACAGTTGAGGTAAAAAATGTTGATTGTTATTCAGTTTCATCTTCACATGATGTTATTTCAGTTGGAAATGTGAAGGTACCCATTATGGGAATTGGCATGAGACTCCTTACCAAGATGGGGTACAAAGGAGGATGACTTGGTGTTAATGGACAAGGCATGACGCAACCATTTTTATAGGATGAAATACCCTAGGGTCTAGGTTGAGAACCCCAACAGAGCAAGAAGCATACATCAACAAGAAGCAAACAAATTTACATTCCTAATGCTTAAACTAGTAAAATGGGAAGAAGAGGCCATACCTGTAGGTCCTACATTTGAAGGCAATCCCGCAGGGCTCAAGCCCTTTGCTTCTCCTAGTGCTCCAAAACCTGCAAACTCACTCAAGAAAATCACATATATTATTAGTAAATACTGAAAGCATGTCAAGATGTTAGTGTTAGATTATATAAGCTTATACAAAAAATAACATGAAAACATCCATAATAGGATC
Source organism: Pinus albicaulis (assembly GCA_034641835.2). NCBI lineage: Eukaryota > Viridiplantae > Streptophyta > Pinopsida > Pinales > Pinaceae > Pinus > Pinus albicaulis. The sequence goes on along the minus strand of CM076578.1, from coordinate 898,742,456 downwards.
ATAACATGTATAAAGAATTAAGATCATGAACATCAGGAATGGGATAGAGCTTCTTTATTGATGAATGTAAAGATGTGTGGAGGAATACCACCTGATTCAACCATGGCTCCAAGTGAAACCATCCTCCGGATCTATCCAACCCAAGCCTCAACAATATCCTTCCAAAAGCATACACATGGATGCCATATAAGAGGAATGAAAATCTCCATGAGGGAAACAAGGGTTTCTACAATATGGGAAGTGCAAGAGGAAAAAGGATAAATCAGACTTGATTAGGGACTAAATGGATATAATATCAATACCTATCTCTCTCCCCCATTAAGGCCTTCCCATGAGGTGTATGTATACCACCCAAAAACAGTTGTTTTAGTTGGGATACAGTTAGGCCACGAGATTCTATAGGTAGGCTGCTGGTGTAACCCGTAAACCTTACCTATAAAATAGGAAATTTTATATTTTTTTATATTTCAAATTATATACGCGAGTTGGGTATAACTGGACCTGCGTGTGTACATGATTTTGAGAGGTGCAGAGTCACGTATGGAATTCAAAATAATATTTTTTAGGTAAAGGACCAAGTCTGAAGGTAAAGGGCTTCCAAATCCATGAATCAGAGCATCAAGTATACATAGGTGGAAAATGATGTTATAAGATGCCCCTTAGTATATGAGGTCAGAAGGGGTACATGATGGTCAAAATCTATAAAGTGTATAAGAAGAATCATGCAAGGACTTTGGAGAATTTCACCAGATTTCAGCCTGCCAAAAAACCAATGGAAGAGATCAGAAAGTAAACTCATGTATGGGGTGGGCATACCCATGCTCAGTGAAAGTAAATCATTTCCGCCTGTTAAGTATGGAGTTTATCTAATATGTATACAAGTACAAAATAAACTACAAAATACATAGTGGATCATATGATCACAACCTAAAAAAAGTGCATATCAAGGTCATGCCATAGTATAACATATAGAAGAATTGATCAATGATGCTGAGAAAGATATCTGATCACTGAAGTTACATAAATAAATCTCCAAGTACTGAATCATAAAGAGTATAATAATGGTATTGCACGCAACTCGGGTGCCAACCGTTATAATATTCTGTTATGATGAACTGTGACATATAAGGTGGATGGTGTCATTGGCAGAAAAATGCAACTGTCAAATGAACCAAAACATGATGATGCAAACCCGAGGTCTTCACCGATCACCATGGTACATTTCTACACTATGGGAATAAATGAGTTGAATTCGACCATGTGAGAAACCATTTTATTACCGTTCATTTATGTATATTGTTAACAAACGCGAGACAACTCACCAATAATTATGATGAGAGTCAAGGTACCCCAGTACAATCTAACAAGTGTGAATGAATGAGTTGAAGTCGAAAAATTGAGAGAATCTACCAATCATGATACATTGATGTATTATCACTATTGATAGCGAAGGAATCTACCACTAATGACTACAAACCCTAAGGTACTGAAAAATGACTCTAGACCTTGTTCCTAGAGAAAAGAGTCAGATTCGGTGGGAAAAGGTCTGCTGGATGGAAGAAATTAAGGCATCCTCCATTAATCCAGCGTGACTGTAACCCACATGCCAATAATTTGGAAGGAATCAGATGAATAAAGATGAAGTAACCAACCCAAATCACGTTTCTAGCGTACACAAAATGTTGTTAGCACACAACAGAAACCCTCTGAACCAACCAATAGTGGAAGATGACACAGAGGCAAGGAATCCACCAATAGGTTCAAATGGAAACCAAGGTACTGCACCAATCCCAATGTGTGATAATGAAAGCTGAAGTCAAACACAGGGGAAACCACTCAGTCAAAGACCCATGATGTTGATCGATGTTGAGCACAAGGTCACCTATTAATGATGGAAATAGGGCCAGGGTGCAGCTCTAGGTTGGATTTCAAAGAAATTTGTCGCAGTCGATAAGATAAAACCTGCCAGCAAGATGTCAATGGAGACCTTCTTAACTAGCACGAGCAAAGGACCAAATAGCTGATGTGATAGAACATAACTCTGACAGACCGGGTATGGCTGGCTGAAAAATGAGTCAAGAGACACCGCAAAAAGGCCGACTCAAGTTTACTTCCCTTGAACAAAATCATGACTCAAATGTGACTATATGGTAGCATATAATAACTTTGTATAATCTTTTCATGTAAGAGACATGAATAAACCCTCCATATGATTGGAAGAGATAAACAACTGGGGGAGTACTGGCTCAATAACAAGTTTATGGATCTCCTAAGTCAAACTAAAGCCCATCCCAATGGAGAAAAGACTTTTCTTTTTGTGTTTTTTTCAAGGGAAAAACAACTGAATCTAGCTTCCATAAATCATGGAAGTAATGTCCCATTCCCACTCTTTTTGAAATATTTAATATTTTTTGTCTTTTTCATATTAAAATCCTAAAAAAAGAATAAAATAATGCCTATAGTACAGTAGAAAGAATGAGTGTCGGGATACATATGCACTAGTTCCTAGGGTTGCAACAATCCTATTCTCAATGCGAGGTGGCGAAAATAGTAAATGAGACAAAGGAATGTTCTCTCCATGGGAAAAGGGTGTCAAGTTGCAGATGCTAAGTGATTTTGCAGAAAGACATGGTCAAAAAGTGGCTTATACATGAGTCCAAGTGAATTTGTCTTAAGGCCAAAGCATACAAATAGTCAACATGCAATGTAGTGAGACAACCCAACAAGAGGGAGCCTCTAAGGTATAAATCCATAAATATAGCGAAGAAGAAGGAGAATGAAGTTTCATCACAAAGGACATGGCGGGACTAAAGAGGACTCCCAAGCCTACATAATTTTTGCAGCATGGGAAACATATTCTAGCAAGGATCTAACTAGGAAACCCATGTAAAGGATGAATCTACCATCATATCATGATTTTATAATTCAGTGAGTGAAAATGGTTTTAATAATCATAAGATGATGGGGTCGAACCTATGGCAAAATATCGCAGAATGGAGGCTAGAATGTAGAATGCAATGAAAATATAGTTTTCCCTAACCTATATGCCAGTGCTGAAAACAATTCCTATCATGACGGGTTAGCGGTCATGGAATCAAAGTGGTAAAAAATGTCTCAAAATATTCCATTGGTCCTAAAAACAACCTATCCCAACACTTGAAAGCCAAAAATATCATAAAGTTTAATGAATTCTAAAAATAGACACAAACTTCATAAAAGTGTGTTTTTGAATTTTTTTTTGAAATTTTAGTTTAAATATACCTTTTTAACTTACATTTTTCATTTGTGCATTAGGAATTTGGAGAAAAAATTCTGGAGCAAAAAACCAACAACTTCAATCCACCCAATTTCTCAACCGAATCACTGTGAATCTTCTAGGTAATTCCCTTAATCACATCCTTAGCGAATTTCCTAATCATTGCAAGTAATTTTAAAATAATATGACCATAGGAATTTCATTTTTATATTTACCCTGTGCGTATATGTGGGTTGATCAAATTGAAGTCACATGTAAACATGATTGGGTATGAAATAACCCGCGTATGCGCAATGCAATTTTTTGAATCAAGGTTTTAATGAAATGAAAAACTTTAATGATGCATGATGTATATCAGTTGGAGATAAAGGGAACATAGTGCCATTGACAATGAATTGATGGAATATCCTTTGGCATTGGATTCCCTTAGAGGATGTGGTTTATTAAAATTATTCGAAATGCAAAACATTAAGACAAACACAAGATTGCTTGAAATGCTTGTAAATTACTGGGATCTAGAAGAGGATTCCTTTATGATTGATCAGATGCCTTTTCGGATTGAAGTAGAGGATATATACTTCATCACTAGACTTTCTTGGAGAGGAGATCCATTAAAATTGTAGGGGAAGGCCCCAGGAGGTCTCAATGTGGATGACTATATTCGCCTGTACTGTTCAGCAGATACCCAGAAGGTTGGGAATCAAATCCCAATCAGAGATGTAGAGGGACTACACATGAGAATCCTTATTTTAAAAATTGTTCGGGTACCCATATTAGCATCATTTCATCAAGCCTCACGAGCTACAATGAGTTTGGCGAAATATTTCCTAACCACATTATATGACTGGGGCATAGCTTTACTGACCAACCTGAAAAAGCAGTTGACATCGATTCGGAAGAAAAAGACCAAGAACTTTGGATATGGCACTATCCTTTTCACTTTCATTTTTGAGATATTACCTGGGCTTCAACACAAGTTGATTTCAGTCATCATCATCCCAAGAGATCAATGCATAGCAAGGTGGGTTGACCTGATGAAAATACTAGGGGTGGCGAGGTCCCTAGGACTACCTTTGATGATGATATATTCCTTTGTTGGGGAGAATAATTCAACACCATTGAGGACTACCCCTACGTAGGTATGGACTTCAAAGCAGACCTAGATCTATCTCTTCCTCCCAGTGCTGCATGGGGAGCAATTGGTAAGATTGTTTTTATGATTTTTGATATCATTTGACTTTTTTTTGGATTTTCAAAAATATGAAATGAAATTATTTTTGATAGGAAAAAATTCATACAAAATCATTGATCATGACATATATGTGGGACCAGTAAGACATTAGGGTCTACCGAGGCACAAACGCCACAGAAGAGATGCAAAAAATTCTGCAGCTAACCCTGAGAGAGTCCTTCATGGCATACAGAGGAACCTAGAGGGTTTAACCTGCCAAGTGGCTATCGATGCAGTGGAGGATCTACCAGAGGCTATGTAGAGGCGATTGGTTGGTTTACCATGGGATTGAGTATGACTCTTCTGACGTGTGGAAACTTCCATAGTCTTCTTCTAGGATGCTCATCCAGGGCAGGGCCCTTAGTCATAAATTTTTAGGATGACTTGATCTTTTTGTGATAGATATCATTGGGAATAAGCCCTAATTTTGTAGGAAATGTTGTCCCAATTTTGTATAACATTTTAAACATATGACTCTTATCTATATACAGGCATTTTCGTGATGTGACTCGCTCATATATACAAATGATGATTGATGATTTTTTATGCTCTTAATGTAATGAATGAATTAAATTCCAATCTAATGCCTGATTAGCTAATGAATCAGTAAATGTGTTTTCTGATCCTGGGATATGGATAAATGTAATGAAATTAAATGATCTCTATAATAAATGCACTCTCATAAATTGGCAATATAAATAAGGATCCCTGACATGATAGATGTTCAATTGAGACACCGCTAGCTGGGAATCCAAGTATGCTACTAACAAAGAAACACCAAAAGATATTTCTTCATATAGTAGATTGACAACAACAGTATATTTTACAACATTATTCAAATCAGGACCAATACATATGCCTATTGATACTAACAACTAACTATATGGATAGTAAATTATCCAAGCCACATAAGCCAAATTCTGGGTATGTCGGCTAGCACCATTGACAAATCATAAATAGATCATATCATCCATAGATACCTACAAATACAGATAAAAAATATCGACGCCACGATGAAACCGATAAATAGATATGTACAAAAATTACAAAATGTACAAAACAAAGCAAATGCTAGGCACAAGCCTAGGCATAATACTTCTTAAGATAGAGCCCATTTCTAGGCTCCACCAGCTCCTTTCCATTAAAATCAACCAATTCATAAGCTCCATTTTTCAAGACTTTTTTAATGATGCAAGGATCGTACCACATGGATTTAAACTTACCTACCCCCAAGGCATTCTTGTCTTGATCATAGACCAGGACAAGGTTGCTTTCAGAGAAAACCCTAGGTCGTACAATCTTATCATATTGAACCTTCACCTTTTCTTATGAGCTTTGTTAATTGTGGATGCATCTCTATGTTTCTCATTAATACGTTCCAAATAAATGAGGCATTCTTCAAGACTAGAAGTGTCTAGAAGAAGCTCAACAACTAGCTTAAGATAAGGATTTCACATTAGAGGGGGAAGATTGATTCCAACTCGTAAACCAGTTTAAAAGGAGTGAACCATTTGCAGTATTAACTGACATCCGATATGCCCAAAGTGCAAGATAAAATATAATGTGCCAATTGGATCGAGCTTTATTGATCATCCTTTGTAGGATAACCTTCAAGGATTTATTCATGGCTTCCACTTGCCCATTGGCCCGAGGATAATAAGGATATGAATGCTCCTTCTAAAAACCTAACTTGAGAGCCAATTCAGCCATCATCGAGTTCTGAAAATGACTTCCATGATCAGTGACAATCTATTTAGGAATACCAAAACGAGAAATGACTTGGTTGAAAAGAAACAGGGTTGTTTTTTCACCATCAATCGCAAAATTAGGCATAGCCTTGGCCCACTTGGTGGATTAGTCCACAGATACAATAATATACTTATGACCCTTTGTCGAAGGTGGGTTAAAAGTTGTAAGATATATTCCCCACTTTGTGAATGGACCAACGATAATAATAGGAAAGAGCATATTTGTATGAGCATGCATTTTCTGAGTATACACTTGACAAGGATGACATTTCTTTACCGCTTCGACACAATATTTGAAGATCGAAGGCAAAAAATATCCAACACGTAGAATTTTTTGGGATGTAGAAAGCCATGATCAATGACCACCACAAGATCCACTGTGGCAATCATTCAGCACTAGCTCAGCTTCTTCTAGGGTTAAGCAATGTCTAAGGATTGGATCAACCTTGCAACGATATAAAGTGTCACCAATGATAACATAGCTTTTATCCAAGTGATGAAATTTTATATGTTCATCCTTCGAAAAAGTGAGGGGAAACTTTGAAGTCTAAAGATATATAATAATATCCCCATACCAAGGATCTTGTGAAGAAATAAGGAAAAAATGCTCATCAGGGAATTATTCCTCATAAACTATTTCTTCTCCACAAGGCAACTTCGAGATTAATTTTGAAAATATCGATGATTTCTTGGATTTAGCAGACAAGAACTTGAGATTGAATTCTTGTATAATATCAATCCATCTATTATATTTTCCCCCAATCACTCGCCTACTGAAAATAAACTGAAATGGATTGACGGCTTCCAAAACAAAAGTTTTGTGAAGCAGAATGTAATTTCTAAGTCGTTGGACAACATGGACCACTGCTAAAGCTAACTTCTCGATGAGATAATATCATAATTCAAGACCTATCAAGCCTCAACTTAGATAATAAATCACACATTCACAGAGAGCATCATCTTCCTGAACCATAACCATACCTATGTTTGATTCTGTCGCAGCGAGATACAAGAGGAAATCCATACTATAATCAAGTGGACTCAGTAAAGGAGCAGAGTTTAATGTCTTTTTAAAAGAATCAAATGAACTTTGAGCAAAGTCGTCCGATGGGAATGGAACTCCTTTTTTCAAAAATCTCATAAATACCTTCATAATATCAACATAATTGACAATATATATCCTTAGGAAATTGGCTTTTCCTTGCAGAATCTGAAGTTAATGAATGGTAGACGGGGAGGTAACTGAACTATTACCTCAACCTTCAAAGTATCTACATGAATCCCTTTAGTAGACACTATGAAGCCCAATAACCGATCGGATGTGACTGCAAAAATGAACTTATTCGAATTCAATCGGATTTTATAATAACAAAATCTTATGAAAATCAATTGAATATGGTGAGGATGATCAATTCTCTTTCATGAACGAGCATCTAAGTCATCCAAATAAGCTTTGATGATATGATTGATATCGTGGAAAGCATATGACATGGCCTGCCAGAAATTTGGGCCAACATTTTAAAGACCAAAATGCATCTTTTTATATGCAAAGGTACCCTAGGTGAAAATAAATTTTTTCTTATGTTGATCTTCAGGATGGATAGTAATTTTATTGTAATCCGAGAAACTGTCCATGAAGGAGAAAATCCCATTCTCCACACATTCATCGATAATCTGATCAATAAATCGTGTGTGGTAATTATCTTTAGGACAAGCCTTATTCAAACCTCTGAAGTCTATGCACACATGGATCATTACTTTTTTCTTGTCAACTGGGATTGGATTTGAAGCCCATTCAATCAAAGGAATAGGGTATATAAAACTTTCCTTAAGAAACTTCTCAACCTCGGCTTTGATAGCTACAACTTTCCTAGGGTTACCAGTCGAAGCTTTTGCCATATAGGCTTAGCGCTCTCATAAGTCTTGATCTCATTTTGGAAAATTGATGGATCAATTCCAAGAATCTCCTCATAAGACCAAGCGAACACATCACGAAATTATTTAAAAATATCAATATATATTTGAACTTCTTCAGGGGAACACTCGACTCTAATGAAAACATTCTCTATTACATTTGGATGCCTGGAAATGTTCATCGGAATCGTTTATTAAATGATAGACATATTTCCTTTGGAAAAAAACTGTGCTGGAGCCAAAGGGTTTAGAATTGGGTGAACATGACCAGTTGATAGAGGGATAGACAAACTTGACTCTAATTCATGCAAATCTAGGAGAAACTATGACCGATGATGAAAATAATCCCACAGTATTTCCACACCTGTCATTGCTTCTAGGATTGCCTCCTCAAATGGTAAAATAGTGTCAAGGCAGTCCAAAGAAGAAGTTGAGTTAAGGGCCAAGCCAGAGCCACATTTCCATCCAAATCCTCTAGTGAAAGAGGAACCGAATCAGAATCTGTAGTGTTAACAATAGATTGATAAGTGATTTCTGCTGTAGATGTAGGATCTGCCATTCCACCCACTTTCCCTTCTTCTAATGTGGTCGTAGAAGAGGGTAAGTGCCAAGGATCCAAAAAATAATGAGTTCGAAAGAACTCTCTTCGGGAAGGAACCTTGGAAGACGAAATAGAATTTATGTGAACAACAAGAGGCGTAATACCAAAGGTACCCATCAACAAGGAATATCTACCAACTCCTAGATTCTTAATAGGTTGCATGGCATTATTCACCAAGAGAACAATAGAATCAGAGGATGCATTGGAATCTATCGGAGAATAATCCATCTGATCAACAGTAACGATTATCCCTTCATGGGGAAAACATAGGATGTGGAATAATGATGATACAATGGCATCCATCTCATAAATCCAATTTTTTCCCAATAGAAGGTTATATTCCAAATTAGCATTGACTATTTCTACTTCGATATTGACTATCTTTCCCCCAACACAGATGGGAAAGGTAGGAAAAATGCCATGTGACATGTGAGAGTGACCATAAAATGCAGTCAAGAGAATAGGTGAAGGAACGACTTGAGGAGATCCAATAGCTTTCCAACATGAAATAGAAATGACACATGTTCATGCTCCTTGTTATCCAGGTAAATCGCCTCTGCGGACAGAGGCGATCCCTCTAGCCCTAGGGTGGGTCTAGCAACTACGAGAACATACTAACATCTACCTTCCTAGATTGTAAATGAAATTCAGAGCAAGGAAGATGACCTACCTCGTTCTAATGCTATATTGTCGTCTTTCATCAAAGCTACTTGATTTGTCGCTCTTCTCCAGCTCAATACACGCTGCTATCAACGTTCTATTACCTGTATAGACAGTCAAGAAAACATGACAAGCATAACACCACGAAAAACATAAAACAATTACAACCTATCTAACTGATCAAGGAATGCTAGAAATCTCATTATATATGTAAACAAGAATGGAAGATAAACATTAGATGCATTTTATTATGATAAAGACAAGGGGAGTTTACAACCAAAACTTGATGTTGAGGCTCTCCTTTGGCAGGTTTGTATCCAAGCACGTTTTTCACACCCTCATGAACAAAGTTCCAAGATCTCACTATGTTCTCAACACACACAAAAAATCACGCTCTGCATTGTCCTCTTGAAGCTGGGATTGCTTCTTCTCTATGCTAACTTTTTCATCTATCTTTTCAACTAAAACATGTTCAACTAGCACATCAATGGAAGATGGCTATATTTATAGAGGAGAGGAGGAGGTTGGGATCCCTACAATAGTGGAAGGGAGGCCTTATCCCTTGGGAGGTTTCCCCATAAGGTGGAAACAAGAGGCCAAAGGAGGGAGGCCGTGGTTATTTAGTCGAACCACTCCTTATGACTCATCCACGAAGTTGTTGTGATCGAAACTTCACCTATATTTTTAAAAAAATTTCCATAAACAGATTGGCGTGAGTGCTTAACTGGGACAGAGTGCCAACTGGTGCGGGCTCAGTGTTAATTTTCCTCGTTGGCGCAAGGGCGTAACGGGCTACCAGCGCCAAGGCAAAAACAAGTGTTTTTAGTGGTCTTCTCAGGAAATGGTCAATAGAGGGAATGTTGTCCTCATGGCAAGGGATGCAATGATGGTATTTTCAAGGCATGACACTTCTTATTGGTCATAGAAATGGCCCTCCAATGGGTGAGATGGGGATTGCAGGGACAGTGACAAATTACTGTGTAACAGATGCCCCCTAAAGTATGAAATCTAAACATGAGTGAGGGATGAAATGCTTTACAAGTACGTGTAAGGAACCAGATGCTGCTGTGAGGAAACCTTCAAATCAAGCATAGATACATATACATAACTGAAATCTCTTATGAAAAATACATGAATCCATGGTATAGGCATAGCTATCCATCAATAAAAGGATCATGTGAATGGATCCTCGGCATGGACGCAACCATCCGAATAAAGGGATCATATGAAATAGATCCACAGTATGGGCACAACCATCCATATTGAGAGGATCAAAACAAGATAACCCACGGTATGGTCACAGCCATCCGTCTAAATAATCATGTATATAATCATGAATGACTTATCACTCCTCGCAACCTGGACTTTTGTGATCGAAGCCCAGGGTCTTGCGCTCCAACACCACCCGATCAAAGTACAAATTCCAACATGTGAATAGACGTGTTGAAGTCGAACATGCTAGAAAATCACTTGATTACCAGTCAATGATGTGAATCGTTAACAAGTGCGAGAGAAACCACCCATAATGTCAATGGCTTTCAACGTACTACTAGTACAATCCACAGAATGTGAATAGTGATCTGAAGTCGAACACCCGTTAAATCACCTGATCGAAGGCCAATGATGTGAACCTATCATCGAATGTGAAGAACTTGCCATTAGGGCATGCAAGCTCTAAGGTACTAGAAAGGAGTCTCTAGATATACTTCCCGGATAATGATCTGAAGTCGACGGGAAGAGATCCGTCGAAGGAGGGTCATAATGAATCCCACATCATCAACACAAAACAAATAAGGTAATATGAGTGTGAATCAAGACTGAAACAGAGGATCAGGGAATTTACAAACTGCAGAAGGATTTTCTCTTGAACATATCGACGAAACGACTCTGGAATTTGGCAGCATTTGACTCAAATAGGATCAGAGTTCATGTTGACAAGATTTGTAATCGAATGAGAGGCAAACGGATTTCCAAACCCATGGAGGCAAAGTGACAAAATTAAGATATCCCAACCCGACATGAACTGCAGACAAGTGTCATGTTCAAGAGTGACATACTGCTAACACAACTGACGAATAACTTCCATTTTCCCCCACCATTTCTATCGAGTACCTCTTTATTTTTACGCAAGCTTGAAGGGTATAGCATATGCTTGTCATATAAGTTTGTCCTTCAGACAAATCCAACCTAGTACATTTTACGAGCCCTAGGAAGGAGGAACTCGGTTAACATCATGATTGACGAAGTTCGATGTCATCAGTTTTTAACGAGTCTGACAA